>JANHGN010021963.1:0-18230 GCA_024605025.1 Megaceryle maxima | reverse complement strand
CAGAGCTCTCCACCACCACTGCATCCCCAGCTGTGCAGCCAGAGCTCTCCACCACCACTGCATCCCCAGCTGTGCTGCCAACCAGCCCGCTGTCAGCCACCACCAGAGAAGTGCTGCCTGCTCTTCTGATGTCTGCAGAGAGCCCAGCCGCTATCTCATGGGGGACACCCAGCATCTCAGCCGCCCCCCTGGCACTCTGGCCGCCCCCCAGGGATGCTACGCCGGGTGTGGTCCCACTGGCCTCACGCTCCCCGTCCCACCATGCTCCTGAGCCCAGCACGGAGTGGGACGGTGCCACCGAGTGGGGCTTGTCCACGGCCGGCACGCAGCCCCCTCCCACTGCCACTCGGCACGCTCCCAGCCCTGACGGCACCGTTCTGCTCCCGACGTCTCCCGTCCCGCCGCCGGCGGACCCCACGAGTCCGGCCTCCCCGCCCCTGGCTCCCCGCGAACCACACGGCCGGGGCTTCTCCCTGCGGTGCCGGCCGGGGCGGTGCCGGGTCAGCCTGGCGCTGGCGCTGGCCGCGCTGGGACTGCAGGCCGGCTGCGCGCTGCTGGAGGTGGGGCTCGTCCTGCTCCTGCACCGGGCAACCCGCCGCCTGGGCCGCCCCGTGCCGCCGGTCAGGCTGCGGAGCCTCCGAGCTCTGCCCGCCTCGGGGCCCCCCGAGGGAGCCTGGGCACCGCTTTGAGCTTCGCTGTCCCTGCAGGACCTGGGCGACTCCTGTCCTCCTCCTCTTCCTTCTCCTGCTCCTCCGGGGCCGTGCTGGCTCCGGGGTGAGCATAGTATGGGGTACGGGGAGTCCCACCGGGGAAGGGGTCGTCCCCCCGGGGTGGGTGTCCCGGCTGCTTCCCAGCTGGCCCTTGGAGATGATGCGAGCCTGGGGAGCCTGTGCGCGGTGTCAGTGCCTGTCGGGCCCTTCTGCCAAGCGACACTAGATGGCAACCCGACACAGGCAGTGGCTGCCGCCGCCGGCCCCAGGGCCACCGGGAGCTGAGAGGGCGAACAGTGGCCCTTGAGGCCCCGCACCGAAATGCCGGAGACCTCGAACCCGGCCAGCTGGGGACCTCGCTGGACCTCGGGCACGGCTCACTGTTGCTTGCAGGGTCTGGTCTGGATCCTGCCTTCATCTCCTCCCCATGCCTGGCTGGTACCTGCGGGGCACAAGCAATCCTTGGGGAAAGGACATCTCAAGGCTTCCTGCCCTGTGCCCCAGCTTCTTCCTTGCGTCACCTTATGGGATGTATCAGTGCCAGTACATCCGTCATAACACTGACCTCTTCCCCTTTGTTTCTTCCCTTCCTCCTCACTGATATTAAAGCCTCCACTGCATCTCTGCTGTGTACTGAAGGGTTGGTGAGAGGAATTTCATCCCAGGGCTTTTCTCACTGTGACCTGCTATGGAGGATTCCTGTTGCTTGCTGGAGCGTGGTGTCCCCATTCAGTGCCCACCACTGGGGACTGGTGTAGGGACCAGGCTTGCACACTCTTCTGCAGGCAGTGGTATGTTAAGACAATAAACATACTTTTCTTCCCCCTCTTAAATCTTACACACTCAAAACCTCTTAGACATGTTGCCTGCCCTGGCCTCTGGAAGATTGATGTTTGAGCATGGCCGACCATGTGGTTCTCAGACCATAACTTCACCTATTGCTGAGCCCTGACTGCAAGCTGGGCCCCGACCCTTTGGAAGCTCAGGAGGAAGGGGCTAAATCTCCTCATAACTGAAGGGTTGATGTGCGCCTTCACCTCTGCAGTCCTGGGCCAGGAAAGGGCCAAATTTAGACAAAAGTGGCTGTTTCTGAGGGTTTTCTGCCATTGCAGAAAGTACTGGAACACTTTAGGCCAGGGGATTTTTGAGCTGATGAATACAAGGGTTTAAGTCTTGGTTTAGGTCTCTGGGTACCTTATTTTGCTCTAGGCTCAGTGTTGACTTTGCCCTGTGCCAGTCAAGCTGCTCCCCAGTCTAATCATCCTGATTACTGCAAGGTTGCAGGTGTCTGTCTTTAACTCCTCACCTTGGCTGCCAGCAACTCCTCTGTCCATCCCTGTCTTTGGGTGGCTTTCCTCAGGTGTGGGGCATAGGGGTTGCCTGGCCTTTGAGGGTCTCAGGAGGGAGAACCCCTGAAAATCAATAGTCTGGCCATGTGGTGGGCAGAGAGCTGTGGGAAGTGGCTCAGACACCTCCTGGCTGGAGAGCCCCAAGCGCCTCAGCTCCCCTGCCTGGTGCAAGGACCAAGAGAGAGAGAAAGGGGATTTGCATTAGGATATGTGCCTGAAGCCATGCATTAGGGACCTGAATATATGCTTTTGCTAAGAGCCTGTGCAGTGTTACAGGCCCTTTGGCTGCTCCTTGAAGTCCTGCTGATGGCTGTGAAATACGGGAGGTGAGCGCAGGGCAGCACATCTGGGCAGGATGGAGTGGCTCCGGGGCTGGGGCTGGCATGGTGGGTAATGAGAGGCAGCTGAGGGCGAGGGAGTGTTTTTCCTGGCAGTCCAGATGGGCTTGACTTCATGTGTGATTTAGAAGGTTAGAAAGTGGGGCCTGGATGCTGGGGAACAGACCCTGAGCACTTCCGAGGGCAGCAAGGGGGGGTCTCCTCTGGCTTTTCAGATATTTAATGGCCCAGTGCAGTCTAAACAGGGAAGTACTTCGGGGTGAGATTAGCACAACATAATCACATCTTAAAAGGTCTTCGGAGACACAAGGCACGTCCGCTTTCATATTAATTACTCCTTATTAATAAAGCTGGGGTCAGGCTAGAGGCGTTCACTCTGGAGCGTGCTGATTCCCTCTCCGCAGTGGTGGTGTATCTGAAAGCAACACAAACTCTCCACCTCTGCCTGTCCTGCACCGGAAACCAAATGGCCAACATTCCTACAGCCGCCTTTAAAACTAATGTGCCCATAATAACCCAAAAGGATCACGTCTTTCTAAGTACCCAGAACACCTCTGAGTGCTGTAAAATAATAATAGCCAGGGTGTTCTCAGCACGGGAATTTCCTGCTATGATTGATTTCTAATTTGCAATGAAAATACAGCTGCCCGTGTTCCTGGGGCCAGGCTGGTGCAGCTGGTTCAGAGGCAGGAGCCAGCTCACTCCATTGCTGGGGGGCCAATCCCTGGAGGGCTATGGTTGGGCTGGCAGGAATTAGCAGCTGTTCCTCTTTGCCCCTGCTCACTCTGGTGTCTCCTGTGAGGGATGGGGCCAAGAGGCTGGTGGGATGCAGGGTGTGCTGAGGGGTGATGTGTCAGAGTAGCCTGTGTGGGAACATGCTTGAGTTTCCTGATGACTGAGCGAGAGCAGCCAGAGACCATGTGGAGATGGGACAGAGAATGGGGCATCTGCACCAAGTTGACCAGGGTACATGTTTGCTCCTTCAGAGCTGCTGTGATGCCAAGGAGAGGTCTTCCTCACAGTGGGGAGGTATGTAGCTGGAGCAGGTGCCCAGGGAGTGCACAGCCCCCAGCACACCCTCCTCGCTCTGCTGTGGGCAGCCTGGGCAGCCCTTTGCAGGACAGCCATTGCACTGAGCAGTGCTTGATGATTTTTTAATCCATGAGTTTCTCTCATTTCTCTGAAATGAGATAAGATTTTAGCATCTGCAGCACCCTGTGGTGAAGAGAGACCAGGATTGCCTGCAAAGTGAATGAGGCAGGGCCTCCCTTTGCTCTCCATTGGAAAAAAAAAATGTGAGCATCTCCATGTGGCATATCCAGGCTGCTTGTGACACTGGAAACCTCTTCCCAATTTCTGTGACTGCCTGAGGTCCTTGTAGAACTGATTAGAAGCAGGGACAGGATGTCGTGTGTATATGTCTGTGAGCCACGCTGGGACTGGGAGGTCTCCAGCATTGCCTGGGAGTCCCACAGCCACCACTGGCTCTATTCCTGCCCCATGCAGACCAGATGTGGTTCCCACAGCCCTGTCACTTGTGCTGCAGTACTGACCTGTAACCCCTCTGCCTGTCAGCCCTGTTGGGAGCCCTCAAGCTGCAGGTGTGGTGGCCTATCCCTGCCACCTGCCTCCCATCCCCTTCCTGCCCCTGTGGCACCCTGTGGGCAGGATAGGGAGCAACGAACACCTGCATGGGGGGATTTGCACAATAACCCAGTTGGGGAGCAAACCTGGGCCTCTGGTGGGCAAGTCCCACTGCTGGTTTACTACTGGGAACCTGCCTCAGTCTGCAGCCACACTGCTGTAGCTTCCTCCCCGGGCGCCTGCCTCATGTGCTGGCCCCAAACATGTGCCGTAGCTGTGCCAGGAGTGATGTCTTACCAGCTGCTCGTGCGGTTTGAGCCCCCATGTCTTTTGTAACTGTGGGCCCCAGTGGGGTGGGGGACTGGGGGCTGGCTGCTTCATGTGCTGTGTGCAGGGTGAAAAGGGGCTGATTTGGCACAGGGTCCCATAGGAGCAGGGCAGTGCTGGCAGAGTGCTGCCTGGAGAGGTGGATAGGCAATATGGGACCTGCAGAGTGAGGATCCCTGTTTGGGCAGCTCCTTGGAAGAGGCTGCTGTGGCTGATGGGATCAGCCTAAGGACCAGCCAGGGAAGTACACCCTATTGCATTTGGCAGACATGACCATCATAAAAGACATTGCTTGGTGTTGAGGCTGTGCCCCCTCAATGCTGATGATGGTTTTAAACAGCAGCACTACTTCTCTGTGTGTCCTCTGGATGGTCTGTCTCTCCCTCTCCATTCCTTCACTTGCAGCATCTCTCCTTGTGCCCCCTCTTGGCAACTGCCTGGCCATGTCAGGCTGCTCCTTGCTAAGAAGCCCTGTGAGATATACTGGGCAGGAGCTGAATTGGGTCATTGATTTGTCTGCTTTGGCCTTGGCATCTCCAAACACTCCTGCAAAAGGGCTGCAGCCACGACCCTCTGGGGCATGATCTTCCCCAGGGCATCTGGCACAGCGAGATGGCACCCAGGTATGGGAGACACAACTCCAGGGGGTGCAGGGTTGGCACCTCTATCATTCCCATCCTCGGTCTGCCAGCTTCACGCCTTGTGCTGCCCACGCTTTTATCCAAGATTTGGGCAAGGCACGAGAGCAAGGGGGAGGAAAACCAGCCAGCGCATCCTCCCTTGGGCAGCGGGAGAGCCTGGAGGGGCGGAAGTGGCCTGTTTGTTTAAGGTGCAAACAAGTGCTGTTAATCTGCCGCCTGTTTGTATTTCTTTCGAGCCCCCGAGTGCGAGGGGGGAAGCGGAGATGGGGTGTCCACTTTGTGCAAGGGCAGGGTCAGGCTATTTGAAGTAGAGGTGAGAAAACACAGAGGGGCAGCTGGAACCTGCTTTGGGAGGGAAAGATTTTTTTCGGCTATTTATGATAATTAGTGGGAAACGTTTCTCAAGCGTTTCAGATGATTCTGTAATGAAGTTGGGCCGAATGTTCCCGCTTTGTTCCCCTGGAGCCATTAAGAATCCCCCTTCTTTGGCTGCCTTAATGCAATGCTGAAAAGGCACAATGGCATAAAAGTGGCTCTGGGCAGGGCGGCACGCCTCCTGCCCAGCCAGATAGAGCCCTTCAGAGCCCAGATTTTCTGGGTTATAGACCCCAGTGCTCACAACATTCATGTGAATGCTGCTGTGGCTCTTGCACCCCAGGTTCCTTCCCATCCCCGATGCCAGCGGGCACGTGTGGGTGCCGGCCGGCCAGCACCACCAAGCCTGCGGCACAATCCGGGGAACAACGGCCGACACAAACACAGGGGAGCGAGAAAAGGCAGGCACAGTGAGGGATGCCACCGCTCTGCTTTTGTGCAAAACCTGCTTTCAGACCATGGTTGTGCTGGGAGGGGACTGATTCCTGTAGAGGGGAAACGGGGAGTGCTTCTGCGTCAGTGCAGTTCTGGGCTAGATCCTGCCCTCCTGCTAGGGCCAGGCAGTCCCTTAGGCACCAGTGCAGAGCAAGGCATGTGAAATTCAGCTATGACCCCCTGGATGGATCACTAGCAGACTGCCAGAGCTGGCTCAGTCTCCTTTTGCTTTTAGCAGTGCAAGGCTTCTCCAGTGTAAGTGCTGAAAAGAAAATCCACCTGCCTGATCTCACGCATCTATCAGCACCATTTCCCCACGGACGATGTGTAAAGCTAATGGCAGCTCTCCTGTTAAAGCTGTCATAAAAAGGGAAAATGGCAGGAGCTTTTAGTGTACTGATGGGGGCTGAATGTGATTGCTTTCAGTTGTCCATCAATATTCCCATCTGGACTCAGGCCAGTGGTCTCAGTGTCCCAGGCTGGGACATGGGAATGCACCAGGCATGGGGGAAGCTGCTCCCCTCCTCCTGCTCCACTTTCAGCTGGGCAAGGGTGGTTGGAGAGCACTTTGGAACCCAGCAGCAGCACAGCCCTGTTGTGCTGTGAAGGCAAGAGGGTGCTATGCCTGATGGCCAGGCACCTTCCTTCCCAACCACAGCTGGTGTTATTTAGATGGTGAGTGCTAATTGGGATCACATCACCCATAATGCCCACCCGCTGCCCCACGGCTGGAGCTGACATGCCCTAGTAAGACATTAAATCATCAGATTGGGGAGGAGAGGTTAAGGTCTGGGAGCACAGAGCTGCTCTGCTTCTTCACCTTGCCTGCCCTGACCGTAATCAAGCAATCATCTCAGCCCTTTCTCTCCTTTCAGTGGGGAAAAATTTGCAAATTCCTGCCAGCAGGACACTGGAGCTCTCCTGGGTGGGGGTATGAAGACATCAGTCACCAATTCATGACCCCACCACCAGCTCACTTTGAGAGTGTGGCTGAGGAGGCCCATGCTGGCTGTGGAGCTGGTAAGTGTGGGAATGGGCCAGAAGGGCTCTCAGAAGTTTTCCTTCTCCCTGAGATAGTGCATGGCCCACAGCAGCAAGATGACACGAGTCCAGCTGTGAATAGACTGGAGCCCTTACCTCCAGTTTCTGTTATGGAAAGGAACTGATGAACCACTTGAATTATGACGCCTTTGCCAGTCCCTGTCTGTCCCAACAATCTTTTTCAGGGAAAAATCTCTAGATACACAGTAAATTTTCCTTGGGAGCTGCAGTGGAGCTATTTGGACACCTGCTGGCACTGGGATGAAGTATTTGGCTGGTGTATGTCTGCAGCAAGGGTGGTGGGTCCTGGGCAAAGTGTGGTGCACTTGGTCTCAGAGCTGGGGACATCCACACGGGGTGCTGCCTACATCACACTTTAAGATTCCACATCAAGCCAAATCACTCTCATTGCAAAGTTTGCTGTGGGAAACGGGCTTTCTTGCTGTAGAAAGCCTTGTGGACCACGGCAAGCCCATGGCTTCCTGAGCAGCTTGGCCAGCTCTGGCCAAGATGCAGCATGTCTGATGGACCAGGCAGTTCCAGTTCCACCCCATCCCTGCCAGCACACCTCCACCTCTTCACTCTGCTTCCCCCCAGGTCTGGCGATTGCTTTGCAGCAAATGATTTCCATAAGCATTCAGCAGCAGCCAGAGACAAAAATCTCAGGTACGGAGCTCTGACGTGCTCCTGACCTTTCCCACCGCCGAACAAACGGGGCCGGCAGCACGAGGCGGGCACACAAAGGCTCTGTGCCGGCCGGAGCGCTGACCCCGCCGTGCCACAGCTACCTGCTGCTCCACCACAATGGCCCTGCGGCCCCGGCCGGCCTGCCGGGGTGATGAAAAAGGGTCCGAGATAATAATGAGCCTGACTACCACTGCTCTCTTCAGAGAACCGAGTCAACTCCTTGGGAAGAAAGAAAAAAAAAAAAAAAAAAGAAGAAGGAGGAAAAAAAAAAAAGAAAGAAAAACCCCTCTTGGATAATAAAGAAGTAACAAATGAAGACTGAAAGCCTATAGAAGGCGTCTTAACCCAGCAAAGAAAAAAAATGTCAACATCTGTGGAGCTGTCTGCAAAAACAGACTGAACCCCTAATGAATACCCTCTAGAAAAGGCATTCACTCGAGGAAAGGCAAAAGGCTACATTTTTCTATGGAGGTATAAAGATTTTGATGAATCTGCCCTTTCCCTTTCCAGTGCAGTTGAACCAAGCGCTAATGTTCATCTTCAGCTGTATTAAAGGGTGAGGAGGGGGGTGGAGGGGGGGAGAGTCTTGATCTGAAAGCTTATGAGGCGGGTGGATTTAGGGAGCCTGGATAGATGTCTGAGCACTAAAGCAAGGAAGAAAAGCAACAGGCATTAGAGAAAATACTGTTTAACAAGAGTTTCTTTAGTCAGTCCATTTGAGCAGAGATTGGTGCACCATAAACGTAATCCTCTTAGTGCTGACTTAAACGTGTTTGTACAAAACAGGGAAATATAATATGAATGTAATAGTCACGTTTGCTAAAATGCTTAATAAAAAGACAAAAGTCCTTTATTTTGATTGTCAGCTCCGATGCGGGCTTGGGGCACAGCAGATGTTTTCTCAGAAGTCTGCTTGGAGAAAAAAAAAAAAAAAAAAAAAAAAGAAAGCAATTCAAAATATGGCTGTGTCCCGACTGGCTTGTGCCACGTGGCACCCCAGCATCTTCCCTGGCTTTGTCACTGGTGAAGCCACCCCTTGTCTAACAAGCCCCTGGGCTCTCCAGCATGCAAGGTGAGTCGTTGTGGTTTTCAACACTTGGTGAGGAGCGGTTAGTAGACAAGGTGTGCTTCAGGTGGGAAGGCACAGGCAATATTCTTTACTGTCCCAGAGGGTTTGCTGGGGGAAGTGGTGTTAAGAAATAGTCCCCGGATGGAAAGGGTGCAGCTCTTCCCAAGCTGGACAGAGTTTAAGTCCTGGACTGACAGATTCAGACTCAGCCAAGCTGCTGTGGAGGGATGGTAACAGTTGTCCCCAGGTGCTTCCTACCTTGTGCTACAGACATGGCAGGAAAACCAGTGGGTAGAGTTGCTGTAATCACCAACCTGACATCTATGCTAATCACAGATTCATTTTAAAGATGTGAATTAAATTTTGCAGGTTTTTTGTTTGTTTGTTTTTCTTTTTTTTTCTTTCATTTCTATAGACTGATCATGGAGAATGCTAATTGAGATGGCAGGGTTTGGTTTTGACTTAACTTTCTAAGCTTTCAATTAGTATTGATGCTGTACAGCCATACTGGCTAATGTTGAATGTATTGGATGTTTGTCTTGGGCACTGATGGTACTTCACATTGTGTAACACCAGCAGTAGGGCAGAAGATATGGTGATAAAATCAGGTCACTTTTCCAGCTCTTATAGTCAAATATTGCTATCCCACAGTAAATTTCAGACCTTTTTTCCAACCCAGAACAAAGAGCAGAGCTGCATTATTGGGAAGCTCACATGGTGGGGCAGAAAAGGGCATCTCTATTACTAACCCTGGGCCAGCGTGACCCTGGAAGCCTGGTGGGCACACTGCACTTCTCTCCACTTGCATGTGACACTGGGGAGATGTTGACAGGACTAAAATTATGTATTTTTCTCTGTTTCTCAAACAGATATCAACTTGCCCTGACAAGCTGTGGTTCCCCCTTGGGCCAGCCCAGGTGGGTTTGGTGACTTGGGTCAAAGAAGCCAGGGTTTGTGCTGTGGGTGTGGGTCCCTGGTCTAGGTGGCCCTAAGATGCCACCTCCCAGAGACAGAGGGGTAGCCTGGGGACAGGGATACTTGCTTTGTGCTGTGGCAAATGTCAGTGCAAACTAGGTAAAACTTGTTTCCTGAAGAAAATTTCCACTCTAATAGGAAAATAAATGCCCCGGTGGTTTTGGAAACATATCAGATGTTTTCTGGTATGGCTCACAATGTGTACAGCGAATGCAAGGCATTTTCTGTGGAGAGCAGATATTTTCCACAATAACAACATATTTTGTTAAAAGCAAAAATCATCTGGTCTCCCTATTCAGAAGAAAGAAAAAAAGCTTTGAAAGCAGATATTTTCTGAATGTCAGGGTCCTGTGCTCAGGCACTGCAGCAGTGGGCAGGGGTGGAGCAACCCTTCCAGTTGCAGAGCAGTGAAGGGGAGCCCCAGGGGGTGGCCTGGGCTGGTAACTGAGCCTGGGGCCTGTAAGCGGGTATGTGCAGTCACGTTGATGTCATGTGGTTCAGATCCCCAGCATCACCCAGCTCCTCTCTGTCACTCACCACTGGGCAGGGATGCTGACAGGTCCTGTCTTTCCCACCAGACACCTTCTCAAGAAGGTCTGCTGGGGCCACTAAGGCAGGTGGCAGCTCTGGGGAGAAACCAGTGGCATTTGGAGACAGGGGTGGAGACATACCTTCACCCAGATCTGTGCAGCTGGATGGTAATGGCTAATAAGGTCTGGTGCTGGTCTTGGACGATCAGCCCTGGTTTGTGTATGAAATGGTGAAAAAAGACTTAAACCAGACAACTTGCTGCCTGCAGAGAATGGTTGCATTTCTAGTAGTGGGAAAAAAGGAAACGGGTTAATTATTTGGGTCCACCATCACTTATTAGGGAGGCTGCTTCCTTGGCTAAGGGAAATTTAAACCCAGGAGATTTTTTCTGCAGGGCAGGGAAGCTCTTGGTGCTTGGGGCTGCTCACTCAGGCAGCAGTTCTGTGCTGGGCAGCAAACCCCATGTGTCACATCTTCTCAGGTGCCATGGGAGGCAGCGCAAATGCTGGAGCGAGGCAGATACTTTTTGTCTCCCTGTCACCCCTTCCACCCCAGGTCTGAACTTCCTGGGTGGTGGGTGAGCTGTGCAGCCCCGTGTCAGGGAACAGGGGGACTGAGTACTGGTGAGATGTGACTGGGGCAGATCAAGGGCTGAAAGGCACAGCAGCCTCAGGGGTAGTGGTAGCATCTTCTTGGTGCCTCCTGCTTTCTCCCATGCCTGCTTCATTTCTCTTTCTGTCATCCTATTGGTGACAGCAGGGCCTCCAAACCCTGCTATGTTTCCTCCCAGCACACCTGGCTCCGGAGCCTTGTGTTCGAAAGGCACATTTCTTCACCAGCGACGTTGTTACTGTAACGGAAACAACGCAGTTTACAACCCAATAAACCCCATGTCCTTCTGTGCAGGCTCCTCTTACGTGATGCTAATGCTTACAAGATGTGCAACGCCGCGGGACAGCCCTGGTAACCAACGCCCCAGCAAATGGCTCGTGTTTTACATCGCTCTGCGGCCGCAGCCTTTGCTAATTAATCCCAGGGATGAGCCTCCTGCTCCGCGGCCGCCGGGCGCCGGTGCCCGATGCAGTTCCCGCTCCCGGCTCTGTGGCTGAGCACAAGGCTCTCTCCCACCTGCGATGGGTGCCCCCCACCACAGCCCACCCTTGGTCCCTGCAGTCGTCTGCAGTTGGAGGCTGTTTATAGCCCGGTGCCGGGGGAAGCACAGCATTGTCTCACAGTGCCGTTGTGATCACACACTGCAGCTAACGTGATTTACATCCCATATTCGACCTCTGGCGACTTCAAAGCTCGGGTGAGAGGAGGATTAAACAGAGGGGCTGGGGCCAGGGGAGCCAGGGGAGGCCCGGCTCACCTTTGAGCTCCCGTCATCCCCTCCCCACCAGACCCAGGATAATCATCTCCCTTTGTGCTGCTGGGGAAAGCCGGGGTGCAAACACAGGGACCTTGTCAATATTGGTTTTTAAGAAGACTTTTTTCTATTCTCCCATGTCTGGAGTTTTTGTACCCAAATCCCCCTGAGGCTGCCCAGTCTTCCCCTGGGAAATGGGGATCCTGGGGGTCCTGGCTAACACCAGCCATTGATTGAAATTTCACACCCACCTGTTTGCACACAAGATTTCATTTGGTTGATTCTTCATGCCCTTTTCCTGTGTAATCGTCAACCTATTGACCTTAATATTAAAAGGGGCTAAGGGCGAGGGAGGGAAAGACTACATTTCTGTAAGGGAACAAAGGCTGCCACAGAATAAAGTAGGTACATCCAGCCCTGAGCTAATGAGTCCGTAGCTCACACTGGAGCAGAAACCCCTGTGTGCTGCCCATGGCTGGGGCACTGCTCCTCTCCTTTGCGAACCAGGCACGTTCCACTGCCTGTCCCTTTCCTCGTTGCCTTTTACAGCACCCACAAGTTTAAGGTCAGGAGGGACAGGAGACCACCCAGGCTGAGCCTACCAGCCCATTGTGTTTTGCTTTTTGCCCTGCACTTGCACAGGTTGAACATGCCTTGCTGAAACACCTCCTGTTTGATGGAGAACTGTGGGATGTGGGAAACTTTGCTCCGGTGATGCAGAAGCAGCAGCAGGCAGAGATCAGGAGCATCCCACACACTTGCATGGCAAAAAGTGGTCCATGCTGTGGTGTGGCTCTTACACACACATCAGAGCAGCATCCATGTGACGTCGTGAAGCTCAGCCTGGCGCCACAACCTGCACCCAGGAGTAATTCTGAGCCCTGCCATGCTCCAGCGACCTGGACAGTGTGCCCTGCGAGCTGGCCTGGACCAGTAGCCCCGCTGTGCATTCTCTGCCCAGTGCAAGGCAGCCCATGGGAAATTGTGTTCCCTAGGGCACAGAATTTTGTCCAGTCTGTTTAATATTTTTATCATTGATTTGCAGGAGGGGATTGAGTGCAGATGACACAAAGTTAGGTGAGTATATTGATCTGCTTGAAGGTTGGGAGGCTCTACAGAGGGATCTGGACAGGCTGCATTGATGGGCTGAGGCCAGCAGTATGAGGTTTAACAAGGCCAAGTGCCAAGTCCTTCAGTTGGGTCACAACAACTTTGGGCAACTCTACAGGCTTGGGGAAGAGCAGCTGGAAAGCTGCCTGGTGGAAATGGACCTGGGGTTCTGGCCGACAGCTGGCTGAACATGAGCCAGCAATGTGCCCAGGTGGCCAAGAAGGCCACAGGCATCCTGGCCTGTATCAGGAATAGTGTGGCCAGCAGGAGTAGGGAAGTGACCCTGCCCCTGTACTCAGCACTGGTGAGGCTGCACCTTGAATACTGTGATCAGTTTTGGGTTGCTTATTACAAGAAGGACATTGAGGTGCTGGAGTGTGTCCAAAGAAGGGCAACAAAACTGGCGAAGGGTTAGAAAGCAAGTCTTATGAAGAATGGCTGAGGGAACTGGGGTTGTTTAGCCTGCAGAAAAGGAGGTTCAGGGGAGACCTTTTCACTCTGTACAAGTGCCTGAAAGGAGGATGGAGTGAGGTGTGGATTGGTCTCTTCTCCTAAGTAAAAAGCGATAGGACAAGAGGAAATGGTTTCGTTGGACCAGGGGAACTTTAGGCTGGACATTGGGAAAAATTTCTTCACAGAAAGAGTTGTAAAGCCTTGTTGTGAAGGGTGGAGTCACCATCCCTAGAGATATTTAAAAGATGTGTATATGTGATGAGGGACATGGGTTAGTGGTTACCTGACAGTACTGAGTTAATGGTTGGACTCAATGATCTTAAAAGTCTTTTCCGACCTGAACAATTCTATGATTCTATGAATAGCTGCCCCTGCCTGTGAACTAAACAGCATGTCAGCTCGCTCAGCCCAGGGCTGGCAGCCCTCAGGAGCAGTGCTGAGGCATGTGTCTGCCATCATGCAGTGGCCCAGCAGCCTCCCCACTCTCTGGGGGTCCAGCTGCTCCTACATTTGCTCTGATTCCAAGCACTTGCAAGGAAGGGACAGGAGAAAATGCTTTTGGTGTCCATCGAGGGCAGGGGCAGGGGAAACACAGCCTTTAACCAGCCCAGTGGAAGGGAGGGTGGGATGGTCCATCCCACTGTTTGACAGATAGGATGCACAGAAACCTGTAGGGCAGGGCCTTCTGCTAATTTGCTGTCAGCCCCTTGATGTGTGGAGTTGTGCTGGCACTGCGGGGGCAGCAGGAGGGGCTGGGTGTGCCAGTAAAGGCAGGACACAGCCTGCATGGCCCTGTGTGTGGAGTGTGCATGCCCCTGGGTACCGGTGAGTGGCTGTTCCTTGCCAGAGGGACGCATCCAGCCCAGGCACAAGACCCTGAGCGGTAGCCTTGGCTGGGGGCGTACCAGCCAGCACAGACCCCAGATGGCTTCGACCCAAGGGTAGTGGTTTTGGTGGTTCCTGCACTTGCAGCTGTAATCTGCCTGCTGGAAAACAGAAAAGGAAAAGGAGCTCTATTTTTATTCCGTGCTCTGCCTTAGCTGACGTGAAACCCAAGCTGTGTGGGAGCCTGCGAGCGTGTGTGGCTGTGCTCACACGTGCGTGCGGTGAGCCACCCGTGTCCTGCAGCCTGGCCGGGGCCATGCTGGGGGGCGTGCGGGTGCGGGTGCATGTGCGCCTTTCCCCAGGGGGGCTGTTTTGGTCTGCAGAGTGCGGTCGTGTTTATTTAATATCTGACGTCCCTTCTGTCTTCATCACTGACATTAATTGCCAGACAATGAGCAATGGAGCCCAGATGTTCCCCGGCGGTGGCCTCCCTTCCTCCACCAGTGCTATGTGGGTGATAATAAATCCAAGGGAGGGGGTGTCATGTTTGGGCCGCTGTGGCTGCAGGGCTGGTCAGCTCTCCCAGCTGGGGATGCCTGTGACCAGGCAGCTCCTGTCCCAGACCCTTTGTGCTGGGAGCTGGGCACAGGCAGAGTGGGCGTCAGGGAGCAGGGGCCATGCAAAGTGCCAGAGGTGAAACCCACCAGCACACAGGCTGATCTCCAGGACCTCACCAAGCACCTCCCTGCCCGGACTGCGATGAAAGGCTTTTGCAGACTGTGCCCAGCTGCCGTGCTGCTGGCACGTTCGCTTGCCAACCAGAGATTAACACTGCAGCCTGTCATTTCATAAATATCTTTACTTGCAAAATGAGAGGCCATTTTACAGCAGACATGGCCTTATCAGAGGGCTGCAGTGCTGCTGGGCCTCCTACATGGCCAAGCCAAACACCCGTGCTGTGCTTCTGTGGCTGTATGGGAGATTTGGATGCCCCTGGGATTTGTCCTTTAGCCGTGGGGCAGGATCAGTGAAATAATGCTGATGGGTTTGTGAGAGCTGAAACGGCTGGGGTAGGCAGAGGAAGGCAGCATCCCCTCTCTGTCCTTGGCCAATGGTAGGACCTGCTGCAGAGGAAGATGCTCAGGTGGTTTGCAGGGAGGCAGCCCAATTTCTTGCTCTGCACCCACTGCTAATCATTCCAGACATTATTCTTTATTTGGGAATGAAGTATTAGAACAAAGGGCATTGGAGACTAATGTATGGGATGGTGTTATTTTTAGAAATGATGTCTGTCACAGTGGCATCACTTCCTAAAGGGACGTGCGTGACAGGGAGAGTAACCAGCAAACCAGCCTGACCAGAAAATAACCCCTCGCACCGTTTCCATATTGCCTTTTTAAACAGGAAGGGAACATGATACAAATGCTATGCGAATTATGATCTGAAAAGTTTTCCTGGCAGGTTGTCACATGAGTTGTTAGTGTCATTCTTTGACATGCACACTCAAAGCCTTTCTGTACCACTGATTTAACCCTCTCGCCCCTCATGAGGGCTTCCAGGTGGATCTTTTCTTTCCCACCTCCTGGGTAAGTCCTTTTATCAGGTATCCCAGGATGTGTTTTCACACCAGCACCTGAGCCAGGGCTCCCCAGTTGCCCAATTTTGGATCCTAGGGGATGGTGAGCCAGGGCAGGCAGGGAGATATGGTGCTTGCTGTGGCTTCCCCCTTGCCCCAGAGTAGCACCTGAATAACCTTTCCCGTGCACCACCTCCTTTGTCCCAGAGCACTGGGGTATCCTCATTCCCTAAACACATCCGTAGCTAAGGTGGGGAGCATGTGGGGTTCTGCTCAATCTGGCAAGGCTGTGCGTGTGGGTAGAGGTCCCTGCCTTCACATGTGTTCATCTCCTTCTGGGCTGTCTTGGCCGTGGCTTCGCGCAGAGCCCAGCTGTGCTCTGGCCAGGGAACATCCGCTGTGGAAACCTGGGAGGAGCTGACAATCCCCAAAGATTGGCTGCACACCCGGCCAAGCAAGAGCTGCTGGCTCCTGGCCTAATTCATTGCAAATGTGATTCCATGTGGTTCCAATCTGGAGACCCCGCTCCCACCACACTGCCCACCCTGGGCTCAGCAGTGGCTGGGAGCTGCCGAGCAGGGCAGAGCCAGTTAGCAGCCCTGACAGTGGCCCGGGCATGTGGCAGCTGCCCAGCTCCCGGACCCCAAGATGTGTCCCCCAGCCAATCCTCTCCTGGGGGACCACAGGGAACCTCCACCCCTTCAAGGGGTGAGACAGGCTCACAGAAAATTCCCCCTGGGGACACAATGCCCAGAGAGATTACCTCTAGCCCATGCCCCCTGGAGGGGCTAACATCACTCCTTTGGCACCTAGCCTGGCGCTGGGCACCATCTTCCCTTTGGGGTTTGATTTTTCATTTGCTGCTGGGTGATTTGAGGGACAGGCACTGGGCTGGCAGTCAGGATCATCCAGCATCTTTATTTAGTGTTCACTTCACCCTCCCCAGCTGTTGGCTGGGGCTGTGGTTGCCTCCTCCCCATCCTCAGGTGCAGGTGACTCTCAAGCATGGTGAGACTCTGCTGTGCTGTGCCCATCAGACCCCAGGCAGTGCTGGTGACCCCCCAGAATGGTGATCTCTGCTCCAGCAGAGTTGTCCCCAGGCAACACTGGGTTCCTGAGCCCACCAGTCCCTGCACTTCTTTGCTGGGCTTGAAGCATCTCCCCCAGAAGCAGGATAGCTCCCTCAGCCTGATGGGACCGGCATCAGGGGACTCAGGACCAGATTGCTCCCTGACTACACCCTGGTGCGCAGTTCCAGCACCAGCATTTCCAGGCAGGTCTTCCCCTTGTCCAATGCATGCACCTGGGTTTAACATCTCAAACCAGTGCAAATGCCGTATATTCATTTCAGATCTTCCACCTGAAGGTCTTTTCCTGTCCTTGCCTACATCCTGCAATGCCCCTTTGGTGCTGCCAAGCAATTTAAGCTCAGTTTAAAATGAGTCCAAACACCTTCTTCCCGCTCAATTCATGCATTTGGAAGGCGATTGCATCAATGTTTCAAAATAATCAATTAAAAAAATTGCCCCACTAAGCAAAGTTGAAGCCAGTCTCCTCTCCCATGTTTATAGATGGATAAAAAATGCCTGGTAAAAGGTTAACCCTCAGAGTATTGAAATAAAATGGCATAAAATGAGTTCAGTCCTCCTCAGGTTTCAGGAGAAGCCGGGTGAACCATGAAGGGGAGCGAGTGAGGCCAGGGCTGGCACCTGCAATAACATCTTTGGTGTCACTGCAGGAGTGGAAAAGGAAATGAGTGGTTAAGGAGCTGGGAGCAGCATGGTGGTGGCCAGGGGGGCTGGGCTCTGGTTGCCACCCCACCACCTCTTGCTGAACCCAGAGCTCCACCACAGGCACCCTGAGGTGGCTGTGCTTGGGCCATGGGCAGCATGGTCTCCTGGGCAGCCCGTAGTGTCCATAGCACTAGGAAGAGTGACCTGGATGTGTGGCTGTCATGGTGAAGATGGGGATATGGGCTCCCTCCATCAATCACCCTTTGCTTCCAGCCATCAGGGTGGGTCCAGGTGCTGAGAAGGGAGAAATCTCCCTGGCAAGTGCTTTTGAACCCACCCCCCCTTCCAGAGCAGGATCACCTAGATCAGGTCACACGGGAACACATCCAGGTGGGTTTTGAATGTCTCCAGAGGCAACCGCACATCGTCCCTGGGCAGCCTGTTCCAGTGTTCTGAAGCCCTGACCTTGTGAGACTGGGCTCCCTCCCTCCATAAAAAGCCAAGGTAACCCCTTCAGGGTGCTCAGGGCTGCTGTCAGCCTTGCAGGAGAAGTGTCAAGGTCCACTCTGGGGCAGTGGGGGGAGAGCTGATGCCTGGATGCCCTGAGAGGTGTGCAGCCCTCACTGTGCCGGAGCACTGCTGTCCCAGTGCAGCCAGGTCTTCCACTTGGTCTTTTAAGATCAGAAAGGTTTTTGAACTGACGTTAGCTCTGCTACACAGAGGAGAGTGTACAGCAGGGTAATTAAAGTGTAAGAGCAAGGCTGGGTTTGCCTTTAATGGTTTGCAGCTGCAAATATTTTTCTGTCTTCTTGAGCCCACTTGTAAGCTGTCTGGCTGTATTTCTCATCCTGGCCAATTAGATTCCCATGTGTGCTGCAGGAGTGAAAATATAGAAAGTGAATAATCCTCCAGTTCTGCTCCTTGCTGCAGAGGCCTTTGAACCTCTGGCTGCTGTGGATCCCTTCCACCCCAGCCCCACTGTTGCCCCAGCCAGCCCCCTCTGCGCCTGCCCTGGCTCCCCTCTTTGCAACTGAACTTCACCTCTAGCAAATCTGCCTGGGCATCACTGGAATTCATCTTCAAGCCTTTATGATCAAAGCTGGGG
>JANHGN010021962.1:171570-196625 GCA_024605025.1 Megaceryle maxima | reverse complement strand
AGAAGGATATTGAGGTGCTGGAGGAGAGCGATGAGGCTGGGGAAGGGACTGCAGGGAAAGTCTTATGAGGAGAGGCTGAGGGAGTTGGGGTTGTTCGGCCTGGAGGAGACTCAGGGAGGACCTTATCACTCTCTACAGCTACCCGAAGGGCAGCTGTAGTCAGGTGGGGATCAGGCTCTTCTTCCAGGCAACGAGTGACAGGATGAGAGGGCATGGCCTGAAGCTGCACCAGGGGAGGTCTAGGTTGGATAATATGAAGCACTTCCTCATGGAGAGGGTGATCAGACATTGGAATGCACTGCCCAGGGAGGTGGTGGAGTCGCCATCCCTGGAGGTGTTTAAGGAAAGATTGGATGTGGCACTAAGTGACATGGTCTAGCTGATGTCCTGGTGGTGGGTCATAGGCTGGACTTGATGATCTTGAAGGTCTATTTGAACCTCAGAAATTCTGTGATTCTGTGATCAGAAAAGTGTTAGCAGGTTTAAAACGTATAAAAGTGACAGTCAGCCATAGAAATAGGGATGGATGAAGGTGTAATAAGAGGGTATGGAGCTGAAACTAAAGGTCAAGATGACACTATCAGCTGCTGTAGGGAAGCAGACAATTCTATCTGAAGCCTTACAAAAAAAGCATAAATTTATTCCTTGCAGAGCCCAAACCAGCACACAACTGCCACCCAGAAAGCTCAGAGTTATGCCAACATGCAACTATTGGCACTCCCAAACAGCTAAGAAAACCCTACTGCATTGACACTTTTCCTAGTTTCCTCTAATCACCTCTTTTGTGGTTACAATGCAGAGACAAATTTCATACTACATTTTCTCTAATTTAGAAACTGGTGTGGCCTTCTAGAGAACTTTCCATGCCTTTTGGTAGCTGTAGTCAGGACATACTGTGCTCCACTGAAAGTTCTAGTATCACCTTGTTTTATTGTGTTTATTGATGACAATGAATTTGTAGTAATGCAACTGCTTGTTAATATTGCAGTACCCTGGTATTCCTTGAACTCAAAATGCTCTACAAAGGAGACAGAAGATTTTCTTTCACAGTTTACTAGAGGTCCAGGTGGGGCAAAGGAAAGTTGAAAATTTGTAATGTAAGGCTAAGCACTGTTTAGAAAATGTTTTGAAACCAGTTCACTCTGCTTGGTTATTTGTATTTTATATATATATATATATTCCTATATTATTATATAGGAAAGAATGATACCTCCCATGAGTATGATGTCTTAAAAATCAAGTGCATAGTTAAGTCAGCAGCTCTTACCTGACACTGTGGTGCATTTCCAAATCCTGCTAGACTCACTGTGAGCTGCACCTGAATACAGCAACAGAAGAAGGGTTTATCTGCTTGCAATAAAAGTAACAGCTTGTTTCATAGCATAAATAAGGATTGTACAGTTTTATTACCTGCACATCATGGTTCAGAGCTTGTAATGTCATACATATGGGCATTTGTTTAGTTATAAATTATAATCATGGCCTTCAGCTACGTTAGCAGAAGGAACATCCTGTATATCTTTGTTTAGAAGGCCCTGCTTCGATTGCATTTAATTGCTTTCCCCTGCAGCTTTGCTTAAAGGTATGTGTGATAAAGGAGCAAATATTGTACTAAACAAGAGCAGCTAATGAATGAAGGCAAAGTCTATTATAAACTGTGCTGTAAGTAGGCAGCTACTAAATTGAGGTGGCTACTAATCATGGCTACTTCTGTGTATAGCATTGGAGTCTGTAAATCAGATATACTTACCCCGAATCTGCCTGTGCCACTTTATTTATGAGTCTGTTCTAATTTCAAGTGGTCTTGGATTGTAATAAATACTTTAGCAACATGTCCCTGTTTCTTGATGTCAGTGCAAGAAAGAAGTCAGAAAGGAAATCAAGTGTGGAAAGGGAGAGGTGGCTCTATACCATATTTGCACTGCTTTTTATTGAGAAAGCTCAATACTTATGAGACTTGCAGTGAGCCAGGGAGATTCCAATACTGCTCTGGATTGCATTCATTCATGAATGAGATGATTGATCAGATGATGATTGATGAGATGCATTCATTCATTCATGAGATTTTTCAGCGGTAAGAAGTACACTATGTGGTGCACCTCAGTCTTTTACTCCCTTTTTCTAACAATCCCTTAGCCATCACCCTGTGCTAGAACCTGAAAGGGAGCTAGAAAAGGGGCAGGGAATGATCTGTTATTTCCTTTGCTAGTTGAAAGAAGGTTCTGCAATGAAAAGAGATCTCAAAGGCCTGTATATCACCACAGCAGCTACCTTCCAGAGCTAAAAGATGTATAACTTTGTTAGCACAGAGCTATAACTAAACTACCTGCAGCAAGAACATGCTATAAAGTTGCTATGGGGTAAGGACGCTGGACAAAATGACCTGTTCACAGCTATTCTCTTACCCACCCACCACAAATTCATTTAAAACTTCACAGATCACAAGTGTAAGTGTTCTCTCATTGCAGCAGGAAAAGCTTACACTCCATTTATTTCAATGTGTAGTTGGGACTAGTCAATATTGATTGGTAGGTCAAAGGGTTTGTAAACACAGATTTTCCCTTTTAATAGGCATCTATTAATACAGTTTCATTCCCTAATTCTTACAAAAGCAAAATGTGTACAAAAATATATACAAGTTAACCAAACAGGAGTTAAGGTTTCTCTTTCCTAACCAATGTACCATTAATAAATTTCTCATTTTTCTGACAGAGCTACACCAACCTTTACTGTTTTCATTATTGACTTAATTGCTTTTCACTTACAGGTACACAGCCTTTTCCCGCTAAAGGCTAATGCACATTTCCTTGACAAGTAAAATAACCAGAAAGATTTGAAAAATGATGGAATGGCCAATGAAAAGTGAAATGTGAAACCAAGGTAATATAGGAGAAGGACAAACCTTGAAAGATCCAGAATTGTGGTTCAATGTCCTTTGGACCAGGGTGAGCTGCTTATGAATGTGTATAGAGTCTGGCACAGCACAGCTCTCTTTGAATGTACCCTCTAAATATTAACATGACACCAGAACTTAGTAGTGATAGGCAATAAAAAATAACAATACAGCCGTAATAATAATAGTAATATACACACCAGGAAACTTAATTAAAAATTTGGTAAGCTGCATAACTTTCCAGGCTTGACTGTTGCCTTGTACCTTTTGAATTCATTTATGAAGTGTGCTAGAGTCTGTGGGTATGCATAGATGTGACTGCACAAAATCAAGCTGTCACCTGAAGCCCATGAGCTTAAAATTATTTTGTAGGAATGCCATGAAATTAAGATTTGCTTTAGGATGTCCTTCTTTGACTCCTCTTGAATACACCATGGCAATGGTGGTAACATTATAGCCACAGTGAGAATTAACAACCAATCTTAAAAAAAAAGACATTTGAAGATGGGTACCAAATTCAAAACTGGCTATCAAGAGGTATAGTTTGAATTTTGGGTTGGTCCTTACCTTAAGGGCTCACTTCAGTTGTTTGTTGTTGAATCTCTCTTCTGCTACCTGTTTTTCATATATAATTGCCACCTTTGTTTTCTAGACTTTCAGCATCATTGAATACCCTTTCTCACAATGCTGGTGGATACAGTCAGATTCATGACACTGATTAGGACAGATGATACCCACATTAACAGATAATTTTTTTGATTTGGTAGTCTGATATGCACAAGCCATGCTGTGGGAGTATTAGATATAGATGTCAGAATCCTTGTTTCTCCTCTTGATGAGTGAAGTTCTAGAGCAGATAAACAGCTCAGCAAGAGGGACAAAAATGGTGCCTGACAAAGTCAGCACCATTGCTGTGACAAGCATCTATGGAAACAGGACAATTGTCGATTGATTTTCATAATGAAATTCCTATTCCTATAGAACTCAGAAGTATTTGAAGATCCAGAAGATCCTATTCCAGATCTGCTGTAGACTCAATGTTTACAGTTAATAACTTTATTATATATGGTAAACTTATCCCAGCTGTGCCTCTTAAACTAGACTGTAAATGGCTATTATCCAAAATTTGCATGTACAAAGCTTCACACAAAGATCAGATTCTAAGAGGCATAATGCTATTTACTTAGTAACTTTTGATTTATATTTTCTAAATTTTGGAAGAACTGTAACTGAATCCACAGCCCAATGTGACAGTTGTGTAGAACTGAAAAGGAAGAAATGTATTCACAGCTTCCCTTGGTTAACAGGACTGGCAGATGAGGCAAAGGAATAGATTCCTAAACTAAGAATGCATCCCTCCATTAATTCCTGCATATTGTTTTTGTTGTGTGATAGCTAAACTATAGGTTTCATAAATTGCTTGTTTTTCTTCTCTAAATCAAGTTTACAATTCATTAAAAAAATATGTAGGTACACAGCAAGCAGTACATAGTGTATCTGAAAATTTTCTTCTGTGGTCTCAGATGCCAGGTCAGTGTGTGTCTGGGAAAAAGAAAAGCTTGTTGATAAGGATGCACTGCTGAATTATTGTGGGAGCTTACCAACTACAGACATGCTGAGTGAGGAGAGAACATGTGGGTATTTTAGTTTCTTGCACTGTATCCACACATAATATTCTTAAGATTCTAATTTAAAGGGTATCTTGAACAACATTGGGGCTATTTGTAAGCTTTTTCAAGGCATTTCTTTGGATACCAAAAATCATTATTTGAGCCATTCTGGTTTTGATGCTATGTGTCTTTTACTGTACAAGGACATGTCCTTTCTGTTCAACCATCCTATTCCTTTCCTCATATCACCACTGCATTGCTATCTATTTGCAGTTAAGATCTTAAGAGACTTAGCCAGTAAGTGGCACTTGCACAAGCATGCCTTTTGTATGTATTTGCTGCACTTCCTTAGGCAAACATACTTCCTTTTTCCATGCTAAACACAATCTATAAAAGAGCTGGTAAGGCATTCACATCTGGAGACTGTGCTTGAACCATCAGTTAGATCTTCATTATTAGTGCTTTTGTGAGCACAAAATCAACATGTTGCAAGAAATCATCATTTAGTCTTAGCACTGTATTCAGAAAAGTAGCTGAATATTCTTTGAGCTGTAGAATTTCTCCAGCTGATAAATTTGGCTCTAAAACAACATCACAACTTATAATGTGGTAGGCAAAACAGTTTTGTACATCTTCAGTCTAGTGGAAAACTTGACCTGAATGCAACAGATTGTCAGAATTGGCACAGATGTTGAAAACTCTTACAAGAAAAGTGAACAGTTAAGGAGGCAGATGTTTAGATCTGCATATAGGAATGTTAAAAAAGAGGGTCACTATGTGGCAAGTGAGGAGTATCAGTTCTCCATCAGTTGAGCACTGTGTTAACCTGATAGGATAAACAAACTTATGGCAGCTCAAAAAGAGAAAAAGTTATCTTAAAGCTGATTGAAACTTTCTTGCATAGTCATGGAAGTGCATCTGAGCACTGCATTTTAGATTAATTAAAACCTGAACATTTCTTTTTCATTTGCTGAGATGCAAAATATGTGTAAAATATTTTGTGCTTTCCTTAGAGTTGCTGTGCAGTCCAGAACTTTCCTCTTTGTCAGATGGAAGTTCAAAGGACTGGGGAGAATCTGAGAAAGGTACTGGATAGTGAAGGCTAGTGATGAGATTGCTCTTTGTGAGGTTTCTCTCCTTCCACCCCTAGATGATGTATCTATCTTTGAAATACTGCGAAGTGATATCTGCATCCCAAATCTGACCAAAAAATAAGATGGTGCAACCATTTAGGCTGAGCCTACCAGCTCATGCTCTATGTTTCAAGACATGATGTCATTTACCATCTTACATTGATGCTATTGTATTTCTAATTTGGCTGTAACTGGTAGGTCAAACAAATTTTCTCAAAAGTAAGTCCAACACATTCCTACTGGTGATTGTGGGTTTGCCAAACAAATACTAAAACTGTTGGGTCCTTATGCCTTGGGAATCTGTGGTCAGCATATTTTCATCCCTAGTTATGTTGAGCATTGTCATGTTCTGTCTTGATCCATAAACCCCCTTGAGCCTATCATGAAACAAGCACATATGGTGCTTGTCAGCGTTTGCCTGCCATTCATCAGCCTTGGCTTTCCACCAGTGACCCTTCATCTGCCATAACTGATTTGGGCTTCATAATGAATCTTCTTGTAAGCCAGCTTGTCCATAATTGAATCTGGGTGAGCCAGCACAATCTGACATGTGCTCTGAGCAGAAGCTGAATTGCAGTATGATATCCAGTCATCCTTTTTTGGTGATCCCCACATAGAAAGTCAACGGTTTGCTTGCAATCCAGCGCATGTCCTGTAAGGTCTACTATACCTTCTGGAGAAAGTTTCCCCAGAAGAGGAGCAGTAATTGGCTTGTACAGAGCTTTTCACATTTGGTCTTTCCATTTTGTTTTTCTACATTAACATGAATAGCTGCTTAGCTGCTATGGTACAACATCTAGGAGGCTCTATGTGGAGTGGCTTTGTACTATGTGGTTGACTATCTGTCAGTCAGAAACATATATTGATTCAAGCCATTCCAGTGCTCAGTGATGTGCCTGCCAGTCTCTCATAGACAAAATTGTAGATGCATGCAAAAGAGCTTGAACTTAGTTCTTGAGACATGGCTCTGGTGATTTTTAATTTCATGCCTTATACACAGTGTAAAAAGTGAACCATTTTGGCTGAAAATCACTTCTATATCTGCTCTCCATGCAAGGTCAAAAAGTGTCGTTCCATTTCACGCACATTTACATGTCTCAGATTAAGAATGTCAGAATTGGGGAATATATAGGGACTGTTGGTTGACATTGGGTTAGATTGTTATACAATTCTAACAACAAACTAGTCCTGTTTTCTTCAGACATTGCCATGCAATATAAACCACTGGAAAACTAACTAGAAAACTAGAAAAGGAGGTGGACTTGAAATAAAACTCAAGTGGAGAGCAAATAAAGATGTGTAAGATATAAAATGCAAGCAATGACCTTTTGTGATGAAAAGCAAATGCTGTGTTGACTATGATTAAACTAGTACATACATACATGCATATGATGTATATAGTACATATACATACGTTATGTGTGGGGTTTTTTCTTTTCCCCCTGGGTAGTTCTCTTCCCTTTTTGGCATTTGGCAGAATCTGTGCACTCATACCTCCCATAGTCGTGTTGTATCCCCATGGATTCAGGTGCATATGCATGAAACAGTCCTCTGTGTCCCTGAAGACTGTCCATTTTCCTCAAAACCCCTGATATCTGCAAACCCAGCTTTAGCAAGACGGTCTTCCTCAGCCAAGCCATTTTGCCATGAGTAGGTTGACTCTACAAAAAGATCACACAGCTGTTTTCCTCAGCCAGCTGAGTTTCACTCACCAGTGCTGCACTGAGTCCATATGTAGTCACTTCCCAGCCTCTAGCGCTACTCTTTTTCCTGGGCAGCTGGCACTGGTGATACAGTGCTGTTTGGATATTTGCGAGTAGCAACAAATAGGAGTTAAAAATAGCAACAGCGATCAACTCTAAAACTTCATTTTGTTGTCATTAAGGAGTAACAATGGTAACATTTTGCTACAGTGACTTTGCCTGGGTGATAAAGACAGACAATTTTTGAGCACCTCATCCCTTCCATTTTAGGGATGATTTGCAAAGTCCAGTGCAGAATTGCTGAGTCATTCAAAAATCATTGAGAGGGTGTTCTAGTTGTGCATCAGCAGCTGCCTTTCAGCCTGCAAACATTCAAACTTGTCACTCTAGCTTCTAGTGCTGTTACTGATTGCTCCCTGTATTGTTTCTCCCTGTAGTTTGTGAGTCATTCTTTGGTTACAGAAGAGATTTTATTAAAGGCTGTTTTTCTTGCCCCTTCTAAAGTAAAGTCTTTCCAAAGACAGAATTGTTCCCTTCCCAATAACTATTAAAACATATGAATTGTCTAATGCTGAACTGATAGATGAGCTGTCATCGGAGTACAAATCTGTGACTGTTAGAATAAAGGTTGGCAAAATCAAATGGGAAATAAAATGCAAAATTTTAACAACAAAGGAAATTAATAATTGAAACAACTCACCTGTGGATCCAGTCAGGAACAGATGTCTTCCTAAAAGGTGTGCCCCAGTTCAACAAGAAGTTATTGAGCTCCATGCAGGAATCCACTGGTGAAATTCTCTGGGCTATACCTGGCAGAATTCCAGAGCAGAGGATCCAATGGTATCTGCTTAATCACTAAAGTAAACCCAAACTCTCTGGAAGGAACAGCTTTCTGCTGCAGATCAGACATCAAAGCATGGAAATGTAGCATTTGACAAGTGTGCTGTATATGGTAATTAAATTGCTTCTATGCTCATTTACAACTTTCTTTTACCTCCTCTCAACTGCATTTTTCATCCTGTATTTTCCTTTTTTTTTTTTTTCTCTGCTCTTTTATCACTTTCTAATCCAAAGCATTCAAATTGTAGCTGAACTTTTGAACCACATATGGAGTTTGTTTATCTTTAATCACCAACATATACTATACTATTCCACTACATGACAATTTTAGAGTAGGTATCCCAAAATTACAATGTGAAGGAATGGACAAGTTTTAGGAACGAAGCTGTTTAAAAATGCCTCAGAAAAAGAAATCATGGCAATAAATCATAATGACCTAACTGACTGGTGTCAGCCAAGGGCATGTGCTGGCAATTGCAGCATATGTATCAAAGGACAGTGGCTGCTTTTGAACTGGCAGCAGTCCAGCTGAATTTCAATTTATGAGTGAGGTCTTACCCTCCTGCAGGGAATAGGAACTGTTAGCTTCTGCTGGAGCCTTAGCTTCTGCTGACCAAAATGCAACCATTCAGCCTTCACAAGTGCACATTAATACAGGTTCTCAAGCAGTATGACCTCATTGATGTTTCACTACCTTTGTGCTAATAAGCCTGAATATTAGGGCTTATTTACTAGAGCTCATTGGTACGTGAACAGCACTCTATTGCTTGCTCTTAGATGCGTCACCTTTTGCTGCCAAAATCTTCAATGAACTTTTGGTAAGTGTAATGTTCATCTGATATTTTTGGCCATAGAGAAGCACCATCCCAGTGAGAGCATGGGATATACTGTGCATGTGCACTTTGCAAGTTTAAAGAATGAATCTATGTGATTAAATTGCTGCCTTCCCATATGTGTGATACCCAGTACACGTGTACTGTGGACATACGTGTGGGTTAGCTTAGTGGGTGTAAGTATTTTCTAAAGGAACTGTTCTTGGTATGGATGAACAAGAGTCTTATAATTTGGCCAATGGCCAGCACCCAGAGAGCACAGACCCAGAGGAGTTTGCCTCCAGCATCTGTTTCCAGTATGTCTATCTAACTCTCATATTATCAAACCTTCACACTGTCAAGTAAAAAAATGCATAAAATAATTGGAATATATATAAAGACTCTTGAGAGAGTTGCTTATTGACCTTCTTCTACTCCAGTGAACTTAGCTGTGAAAAATTGGGTAAGAAGCAGGGCCTTGTGGAAAGCGAGATATTACATCTGAGCAGTGCACTCTTAGATAAACAAAAATTACTAAGTAAATAACAAAACGTGAAGAAATAAGATCCATATTGAAGTGTGGAAATTGTGGACTGTAGAAGTGATTGCTTTTATAAATACTTTTAAATGTGTATTTGCTCTCTGAGTTTCGCTATAAATTGTAATGAAATGCCTCTAGGTTCAGATGTGAATAGGGCAAAATCTCATAGTTGTTATTTGGGCAAACAAAAAACTTTGAAAAAACAATATTCCAACTGAAAATAGCTGTGTTTTGACTCACTAAAAATAGCAGGATTGGGTCAGAATATCATAGTATTCTGCTGTGCATTTACTATGCTAAGCATTTACTATCACCTTTTGGGCCTTCCTTGTCATTCATGCTTGATATAAACTAAAACTACACAAAAAAATAGTGGATTTTTAAAATCTCATACATTCTGTCTGTAATTATCCTGATGGCATGGTATGACCTACTGATTTGATTGAGATGAATATGAACTGTTCATAGACCAAGGTTCAGTGAATACATTAGAGCTTGAGGCCCCAATCAATTACTTGTTTCCTCATGGCAATGTCTAGGATGTCTGGAAAATAAGAAGAATCGGGGGTGATTAGAAAAGGTATCCTTGGATGCAAAAGGTCTCCAAAAGTTGAATATCAATTTTGGATTCACTTTTTCTGGTGATTTAGTATTTTTGAATTTTGGTGGTTTTTTTTTTTTTTTTTTTTTTTTTTTTTGGTTATTACAGGAACAAGAGAAAGCAGAGTGTTGCACTTACTTGTTTTCCATTAAGCCAGTGTGCTAAGTGATGGCTGCTTATGATGTGACACTTCAGCTTGCTTTGGCTGCTGTATGGGGTTACTAACACACAGCAGTCTTGTTCAAATAGGAGATGAACACCTTTATTTCCTGCCAGAACCCACTTTGCATGTGGGTCTCGGGATGAGGGTGAGGAAGCTGTCACTTCCCATTAAGCAGCTTCAGACAAAAGAGAGAAAAGGAATAGCAGTCACTTTGGACTAAATATTAAAGACAATGATTTTACCCTTGCCAGGGAATTGGTCAAGTGGGTCTTGTGCTATTTCCTTTCTCAGGTGGCTCACCTAATGGTAGAAAAGGTTTTCTTAATATGTAAAGATACTGTTTCCATTGTGTGCACTCCAGTGACCACCATGACTTGTGCTATTATGGAACAGAGGGGGCACACAGTAACTTATGCATGATGGTGTACTTCTTGTTGTGTTTCAGTCATTTCACTCATTTCTTTCTTCCCTTGTAGTTTTCTGTATGTGTACAGTACATGCAGTCTTTTTCACTCACACCCACATTTCCTTCTCTCCTGGTGGGAGGCATTCCATGAATGATATAATCATGGAATAGTGTAGAGACAAAGGTTGAAATGTACCTCACCTGCTGATCCTGTTAAACTCTTAAATGCCTTATTTCACTAAATCTGTATGGCTGTACTGGAAGAGCAAAGGACCATTCCCACTGACCCACTCTCCTCCTAACAAGTTCTTTTATTAATGGGGATGCCAGCCTACAAAGGCACACGGAGGCAGATACAATTGGACTGAGAGTTGTGGCTTTTGTTGGTGTGTTTTGTTAACCGGAGTGGGTGATTATGTGTAATTATTTGGGCAATTCATTAGTTCTTTTATGCTAGAACAAGTTTCAGGTCCCTTTTATTTGTGATCTCACAAAACTTGGAAGATCTTTCATATCTTGTAGATTTTAAAGTCATAGAATTCTGTTGTGAAGATCACAGCATTTTAACAGGACAAGTGTCTTAACTGGGATCACTTGGCAAAATTTGGAGCAGAACTTGTCTTCTGACTTACAGCATGATGCTCCAGACAGCATTACCTCTTAAAGACCAGTGAGCTGAATAGATGAGATGTGAATTCACACTTTGCAGGCCCCTACCTCTATGTATCTTCCCCTAATCTAATGAGAATTTTGATAAACAGTCAAATAATTATTTTCTGCTTTTATGGGAAAAAGTATTCAGTATCTACTTTACAAAATAAGGTAGTAGAAGCTACTCTCATACACAGTACTTTCATTAGAAATATTTGCATTTTGAAAGTGATTGCTTATTCGGTTTTCAGAGTATAATTTACAAAGATGCAACTAAACTGCCTTTCTTCTGGAAAACATTTTATCTGGCTGTACTACGCTAATATGGTCAGTCATATGCTGTACATGTCTTCCTCTATAAATTATTCACAACTATTATAGCTAAAACTGTGAGTAGATGATTTTATTTCTTTCTTCTAAAATGGAGGACTTGGTTTGGAATGAAGGAGATGACATCCTTGTGAGGCACTGGGAAATCAGGAATCAATTGTGACTAGGAGGCTTGCTGTTGGACAAATGGGAAAGATAGTTAAAAATATCTCTTTTAGTTAAAATTATTAGAAGACTTAATACAAAATGCTTAATCTCACTCTGTAGAAGTTCCTAACAAGTATAACAAGTACAACAAAGTTTGCAGAACTATTTGAGAAGATAACTCTATCTCTAGTTCCCTACCTGAGCTGAGGTTAATTTGGCTTTGTAGGAGAAATTTAACCTCTTGCAGTAACTCAAAAATTTATTTGCACCTGAAAACATTTGATTTAATCTTCTATAATGCAAGCTATCAAGTAATTAATGACTTACCTTGCATACAAATAAACAATTCTGTGAAATCACATTCTGTAATTCACGCTGATCCAGACTTTGTCACTTAACTACCTGGAACTACATTTTCCAGAAGCACATAGGTTGAGGGTCGAAGGTTAAGCTCCCTTTATCAAATGAGTGCCTTAAGGTGTTTTGTTGTCTGCAGGGGGGTGGGGGTGTCTTTGTTTTAGGATGAAGTTTGAAGCTCTCGTTGTTAGGTTGTTTTGGGCAGCTTTTCACCTTCCATCTATTGCAACACAAGGCTAAGGTAGGTTTATCCTTTTATTTGTAATTTTTTATTTCTTTTTCTTTTTTTCCCCTCCAACTAACCTGTAATAAGCTTTGCCATCTTTTACATGGAAAACCAGCCTTTCTTTTCTACACAAGTTGACTTGTCAGCCTTGCAGCACACAGAGAGAGCTTGCTTTCTGTGGCTCTTTACTCAGCAGAAGAGTAAAGTTTTGAAAAAGAATGAGCTATTTTGTCTAAATTCAACTGTGTGGTCTGGACTGTAAAATGTGTAGTTTTTTGATGTAGTGGTCCTGAGGAAGCATGCTAATTGAAAAGTACTTGTGTGATTCTTGTTTGTCTCTGAGACATAAGCTTTATCATCTCAGAGAAGTTACATGCTCTTTGTGATCCATGGTGATGTGGCCAGTGGTGTTATTGTCTATTCCTACTCTAAATACCATATACTTAACACTTTCTAGAGAAATTTTTAAATCTGTGGAAATTCAGTTTTCAGTGCTTACCATCCTGCCTGGAAGGCACGGAGTGCAATATACATATTGTACACTAGTTTGTATTAAAGTGATAATATAAACTTAGAATAATCCCAAACTGCATGACTGTATTCCTAGGATATGTGCTATACATTAAACATGCATCTAAGTTCACTTATTACTGGTTTGCATATTGGTTTAATTTAGTTAATGGTTTTTCAGATATGTGGCTAGTTCTGTAGCTTGTTCTTTCACCAAAGCATAGAGAGTTTCCTTTACCTGCCACTATCATTAATGGCAGCAAGCTAGTGTGGTTGCCTGGCTGACAAGTTTAGAAAATAATGTATGTAATAGTAAGTTGTTATACTCTAGTAACACTCAAGTTAACCTCTCTACATTGGGCTGGAATTCTGCTGTGGTACGTACTGAAATACAAAGGAACTGGTTCAAAAGGTAATAGGAATAGAAGAAAGGCACCAGCTAGATGGGGGTTGAGGAGCATCTGAGATTAATGAGACTGGTTAGTGTGATAGGCAGCTGCCAAACAGTGCTAGCAGACTGCTGCTTTTTAAGTGCTTTGTGTGCATCTCAGCAAAGGGCAAGTGCGTTGCTCACAGGGAATTTCTGTGAGCTTTATGAGACACTAAGCTATTAAAAAAAAAAAAAAATCATACTCTTAGCTGATGGAAGCCAACAGTGTTGGCTGGACAGATATCAGTAGCATTATTAGAGACACTGTGGGGGTTGGCTGTGGCAAGCCCAGTGGGGAAGACAAGGTTTTGTGGCTGATATGAAGTGGGTTACAGGAAGTGGTGGTGATACAGTCAGAGAACAATGAGACCGGGATGTTTTTTTGCTGTGGCGATTTGAGTAACTGAGTTGGCATTTGTCAAGCCAGCAGAGCTACCTATGAACTTCAGCAAGTGTATTCAGTAAAGTCGAATAGCTCAAGATAATGGCCTGTGATGCTGTAGGATTATGATCTTAACTAGTGATAGTCCTGGTCATAAAATTTTTGTTTGTATTCAGTGCACATTGAGCTTCAGAGTTGCGTCATTTTTACAGGAATACATAGACAGCATGGGGCACTTGCAGACTCATGTAAAAGTGTGTATTTTAATTTCTGTTTTCTTTATCTTCAAAGTCTGGTTATGTTTGAATACAAATCTTCTAACTGTTGCCTTTGCCCCATCTTTGTATGCTCTTATAGTGAAACAAAGGTTTCACAGAAGTGCTGTTTCTAGCAAGAATCGTGACAAGTTTTTACAAAGTTGTATCTGCAAACGTTTCTTCCTGTTATTTTGTGTAGTGCAAAGAAAGAAATTAGCCCTACGGTGACATATACTTTGTCCTCATTAGCAGGAAACAGAATTTTTATAGGCTTAAAAGCTATTTGTTAGTCTAACACACCAGCCTAAAATTTTAGCCACCACTGATTGTGCATTGTTGAGTTGACAGCGGAAGTACCCACAACTTAGACTTAATGAATGCTTTCATGCAGTGTGCACACTCCTCCAAGAGTCCTTATTTCATACTATTTAATGCTGTGCTGAACAGTTGAGTTTTATAAAGGCTGAAACAGTCAGAATTATGCTTTCATTTGAATTTTAATTTTTAAAGGGGGAAGGCAGATGGTATTGTTTTACATAGAGCATAGCCCAGCATGTCATGCCATGCTAAAAGTCTCTTTGAACCCATCTGATACTGGCCTGAGTTTTCTCTGCTGGTTTCCTTAATTTACATACAGCCTTCAAATTACATATGTTTGTTTCCTATCGGAAAACAAAAATAATCCAATAATTCTTTTTTTTTTTTTTTTCTTTCATAACTTCTCCAAATTTTTCACACACAGCACTTGCCAAGGAAGCCCCTTGTTTCAGTGTCTGCAACGGGTGCCCTTTATAGAGCTTATCTTGTGATTTCCTTAGCCTTCAGAGAAGGGTATCACTTGACTCTTCCCACCTATGGTTTCCTGACTCAAACATCTGTTTTAAAACCTGTTTTAATTTCAGTATATATTTGCCTCAAAAGAGACCAAACTGTTCTTTCTCGTAAATCTTTCCTGATGTTTTCACATGCTTGCCTTTCCCCAAAAGCTTAGGCAGCAATATCTGTTATTTGCTCAGCTCAACCTCCTAGATGGAAGTAAAGCTTTTGATACTGGCACAATTCAGTTTGGACATGTTTTTTTTCATGTTTGATGAATTTTATGCAAGCAGATGGGGGTGGGGAAGCTAGATCTGAGTTAAGTGTTGGCTACCATCATTGACTGTGCAGCAAAACCATATGGGTACAAACTCTCATTCCTTGCAATACTAACAGATAAAGAATCAGTTCTGAAGCTACATTTAAAAAATCATTGGGAAGAGTTGATGGGAAGTCTGTGTTGGACCCAGCTATGCTGTGGAAAGTGGATTGGGAGCAGGCCAGTAACTAATTGTCATGACTGACAGTAGGAGTGGGTGAGAGAGATCTAGGAAAACAAGGCTGGAGCCTAGAGATCAGTTTTCTGCCTTCAAGACTAATTAAAATATTGCTGTGCACACTGCTGGGAGGTCCTTGATGATCTTAGAGTAGACTAGAGAGCGATGGATGTACCAAAACAGTAGATAATGTGGTTTCCTTGCTGTTATAAGGCTTCTTCTAATGCTTAACTCTCCTTTGGTGAGGAACTACAAAGGAGTCCATCCTCGTTTGGGGCATGTAGTAGTGGGAGTGATAGAGAGCACTGAGCCAAGGAGCAGCAATAATGAAAGGAATTCCTTCTGACATCTGTTGGGCCTGGACTGCAGTTAACCCAGAAAAAGTACAAGGATGGGAGAAAAGGGTAGAGTTTGGTAGTATACCCAATACTTGCGTTGCTAATCCCAGTAGTCCTTCTAGTGCTCACATAGATGAACATACCAATTTCAGTACAATAAAGTTATTCAGCATAAGAAACAGAACTAGGTCCTTGACATTTTTTAACTGCTACTGAATAGTGTGGGCATCATTGATGTGAAGATTTTGTCCCTTGGAATTTTTGTGAGTTGACTCTCTGTTGGAAGCTGGATAATACAGACATTGGTGGTATTCAAAGTGATGTGAGATTTAATTAGATGTACACCTTGCTGATGAAATAGAAATGGTCTTGAAATTAAATGTATCATATCTCCCAGTGTACACCTCAACTTCTCTTTCAACTGCTGACTCCTGTCTCCTGTGAGATTAAAGTGGAGAGAGAACTTTCTACACTTCAGAAGAGCTGTCCTTCTTTTTCCTGCTCTCCAGAAGGAAACTTCACTGGAAAAACTAACAAAGGGATAATTCATCTCCAAATCAAAAAGTATACCTACCCTGTTGTGGTTTTTTTTTTTTTTTTTTTAACAACAAAAAAAAAAGTTTAATTATGTGTAAGGGTGCCACCTGTTGAACCTTATCCTAACGCCTTTCTTCTCAAAGTGAATGCATGTCTTCATAAAATGGAGTTGGTCTTGATTAAGGCACAGGCATACACCCTGGCTGTTTCTCATGTACAACCCAAGGTACAATATGGTTTAAAATATATCGTGAAATACTCATCTTTGTAGAATAAGACTTGGTTCTATTAAATGTAAAATGCAAATGCAAAATACAGCCCTTGGAAATAAGTGTTCTTTATTCTTGTAGGTATGGTTGCACTCGGTGATCTACAAGGCCCTTTCCAACCACAGTTATTCTGTGATTCTGTGAAATCATACCAAAAATTAATTCTGTGATTTTGTTCTGATGTCAAATAGGCCTGGTGTATTTTCCATTAGTATTAGTACTGAGATGTACAAAAATTAATTTGAATTGCACTTCTAGTAGTAACTTTTGTAGAAGGTGCCTGTGTTTTAAAGTTGCAAACAAAGCAAGATTCCCTGCTGAATTTAAAAATATTTGATTCTACCAAGAACACTGTCAGAAAAGTCTAAAATGACTGAGTCAGGGAGTCATTTTGTGGAAGTGAGTGAATGCCTTTACTGCATTCAGCAGTTTAATACAACAGGCCCCATGCTGCTTAAAAATACATAATGTGTTTTGAGGCCATTATAGGCTGAATTTTGCCTGTCTTGTTAAGATGGGTGCTTAACAATATTTATTTATGTCTTTTAATGGTCTCTTCATTTTAATGGAATGCTGATGCAGGAAAGTGCTGTTGAAGGTTTGTGGCTGAACTGGCTCCTGCTCTGGACTATCTTATGTGATGGTAGATATTAGTGAACTGGTAGGTGGTGGTTTTAAGTCAGCTCAATGTCCTGAGATAGGTTGCTATATGCAGTCCTACGTTACTTGCTTGTTATGGGAATGTTTTCTGCATCATGTCATATGGCAAGATCTTTTCTGTTATGTTTAAATCTTGGGTAAGGCAAGGGCATATTTGTTTTCTACCTGGTGCAGTGTTATCCAGAAGGGGCTGATCTGCTTCATTTCAGGTGACCATCCTCTGCTACAATATGCAGTTTTATAAATGCGAAGACCAGTGTCCACTCTGGTCACAAGCACAGCTCTGACATCTTTGGGAATTAAATCCAGTCTGTGGAATGGTAGCATACTGTGTTTCTGACATTAGTTGGCAGGAAATTTTATGCCAAAGGGCTTGCTGTGAAGCTGTCTTTATTAGGAAAGTAGAAGAGAAAGAAGTGGATAGGACTTGTAGTGTCGAACCAGCAGTAGAATGTAGGATGCATACCTCTCCCCTTCCACATCCCTATATCCCTCTAAAGAACAAAAAAAAAACCGCTCTCAGTGCACGGCGAAGTGCTTTATTTAGAAAACTAAATCTGCAGTTTTGGCACCAAATTCAGAAAAGCTGGTCCTTAAGTGTCCATCATAATTAAAACGCATGAGTATTTTTCTTCTGGCTGTCCCCTGGCACTGACATTAGGGCTGTGATTATATAAATCATATAATTATTCGGACTGGAAAAGACCTTTGGGATCATAAAGTCCAACCATTAACCCTTCTCTACAAAGTTCACCCTTAAACCATGTTCCTCAACACTAAAACTAAACTACCCTTAAACACATTCAGGGATGGTGACTCAGTCACCTCCCTGGGCAGCCTATTCCAGTGTCTGACTACTCTTTCTGTGAAATTTTTTTTCCCTAATGTCCTGTCTAAACCAACCCCATTGCAGCTTGAATCCATTCCCTCTTGTTCTATCGCTAATTACCTGTGAGAAGAGACCAGCACCAACCTCCCTACAACGTCCTATCAGGGAGTTGTAGACAGTGGTGAGGTCTCCCCTTAGCCACCTCTTCCTCAGACTAACCAGTCCCAGCTCCTTCAGTCACTCTTCACAAGATGTATTCTCCAGGCCTTTCACCAGGTTTGCTGCACTCCTCTGTACTTGCTCCTGCACCTCGATATCTCTCTTGTATTGAGGTGCTCAAAACTGGACACAATACTCAAGGCATGGACTCACCAGTGCTGAGTACAGGGAGACAATCACCTCCCTACTTCTGCTGCTTACACTATTTCTAATACAAGCCAGGATGCTGTTGGCCACCTGGGCACACTGCTGGCTCATATTCAGCCACTTGTCAATTAGAACCTCCAGGTCCTTTTCTACCTGACAGCTTTCCAGCCACACTTCCCCAAGCCTGTAGCGGTGCATGGGGTGGTTGTGGCCCAAGGGCAGGATCTGGCACTTGGCCTTGTTGAAGCTCCTACTGTTAACGTTGGCACATCGATCCAATCTATCCGATTTCCTCTGTAGAGCCCCCCTATCCTCATGCAGATCAACACTACTACCCAACTTGGTGTCATCTGCAAACTTACTGATGATACACTCTATGTCCTTATCAAGATCATCAGTAAAGATGTTAAACAGAAATTGTCCCAACACTGAGCCCTGAGGATTACCACTTGTGACTGGCCACCAGTTGGATTTAACTCCATTCTCCACCCCAATTTGGGCCTGTCTGTCCAGCCAGTGCTTGATCCAGCAGACTGTATTCTTATCCAGGCCACAAGCAGACAGTATTTCCATGAGTATTCTATGGGAAACAGTGTCAAATGCTTTTCAGAAGTCTAGGTAGACAATACCCACAGCCTTTTCCTCGTCCAATAGTTGGGTCATCTTGCTTTAGGAGAAATGATGCTATTGAAATAGGAAATGATCCTATTGATAGGAAAATGGTCCTTAAGAAATGATCCAATTGATTAAAGTAATAAAAAATAAATCTGATCCAAAAGAAATGCAATAAAGTATGTTATCTCATTTCACAGCAATCTTTTAAAAATCTTTTAAAAATCTTTATACTAAGTGATTTGCAATTTTCTCAGTCCAGCTATTAAGATAGACCGAAACATAAAAATATCTGTAAAAAAAATCCAAGTATCAGGTGTTCACTAAGATTTAAATCAAAGCCCTTTGATCTTCAGATTTCTGTTGATCATAATAATTTTGATACCTTGTCATTGATAAGTGCTACTTAATAAAACATCACTCATTTTCTCAACAGATTTTAGTGATGGATGCCATTTTCTCAAAATTTAACATACTGTCATAAAACTGAAAATCATGTTTCTAAATCTGAAAGATTATTTTGCTTCACAGTTCAGCTATCGTGATATTTTAATATATGGCAATTATTTTCTGAAAGTTTTTTTTAAGAAAAGACCATAATATAACAAGATTATATAACATTTTTATTATATTTTGGTTTCAGAATAATGAAGAATTTCAGTGCAAGAATTAAAGGTGCATGATACTTTGAATGTGCATAGGAGCTGTTCTGAGCCTTCATACAGTGCAACTCACAATGTCAAAAGACAATACTTAGCATTCCACGTTGTTATCAGGAAAGCTCTAGATAGTTTACTGCACATTGATTGTATTGATTACAGCTGGAGGTATTGATAGCATAAATAGAGTGTCTTTAATTAGTTAGAATGTGTGATTAGCTTTTCTGTTTTAAGAAGATAAACTAGCTTCTTAAATAAGTTTCCCAAAAAACCCATTCTTTATTCAGTAAATAAAACACAATAAATGGGAACACAGCCCACAGTCTGCATTTCTGAGAGTATTGCTGGCTGTCTCCATGCTGGGCTCTACTTTTAGGCAAGGACTACAAATTTTTCAAGGTTGTTTTTGTTTGGTTTATGTTGTTGTTTGGTTGTTGGGTTTTTTTGTGGGTTTTTTTTTTTCTGTGTGTTTTGTGTGTGTGTGGTTTTGTTTGTTTGGGGGTTTTTTGATTTTGTTTTTGTGGGGTTTTTTTGGTCGGTTGGTTTGTTTTGGTATATTTGGTGGGTTTTTGTTTGGTTGGTGGGTTTTTGTTTGGTTGGTTGGTTTTTGTTTTTAATTAACTCTTGCACTGCCTCACAAACACACATGCTTTAGTTGCTTCCTACAAACATTTCACTGGGACTTGACTGCTAGGCTACAGCATCTATCAGAATTACCACTGTAAACCCCCTTTCCAGAATTTTATCAATCAACTGCCAGTATTTACTCTCTACTGCAATTTGGCCAAGAAGATTACAGCACACATGAGATTTTTTTGATTTCTCAAGATTTTAGGAATTACTAACTAGCTTCTGGAAATAATAAACCAGTTTTTAGTATATATTTTGTAAAATGTTTCAACTTTAAAAGTAATATCAAGTTAAGAATGAACCCCTATTTCTGTAGTGTTTGATTACTTGTCTTGGTGGGAGGGGTTTGAATACCAAAACCATTGGGGTTTTTTGGACATAAAAAACCCCGTGAACTGAATCTGGACTGTCTTAATAGGAAATGTTAAACTTGCCAACACTCTGTTACCTTGATCATAAATAAGAACTCCTTTGCCTGCATTTTGAAGTATCAAAATCCCTAGATCTTACATTTGCACCTCCTCTGGTTTATGCCAGCCCCATAGAACTGCATATGTATTCTAAAGCTTCTTTACTTTTCTAACTACATTTGTTGATCTGACTGAAATAATTCTCCTCAGAAGCAAGCACTGTCTTTTCTCTGTCCTTGCACCACTTTTGCTTCATCAGTCTGCCTAGCAGAAATATTCTAGTTCTTCTCTGGATCTTAAACATCACTGTTTATCAAAAAAGCTGTAGTGAATTTGGAAGAAAGGGTAGGTTGGGAAGCAGAGATGAAGATTAGCACTAATAGTTCTTCTTACCTTCTCTAAAATTTCCAAAATTTCTCCAAGAGATTTCCTTTGCTGACATTATATTTCAGTGCAATAGTAGAGAATCAGGTAAGTGATAATTCTTTGTGCTCTCAGACCACATCATATGAACACAGTCTGATTCCAGTGTTAGGCTTATGTTGGCTGGTTCTGAGGCAGCACGCACCACACATGCAGGTGGCAGAAATGGAAAATATATTCTACTATGCCACTGGATATCATAGCATTTAACTATTATTCCTAAAAACTTTTGAAGCTTTGGTGTAAACAAAGAGTGTTTGGCTGCATTCAAAGATTGCAGATACGGTCAGCAATGACAGAGAGAGCTAATAATGAGATGTGTAGGCAAGAATATTGCTGTGTGGATTAGTTATACCAGTTCTCACTGGCATTAGCTGCACAGCAGAAGAGGAGAGGGATTGGTTGTGAAGTTGGCCATATATATGAAAATAATATGATGGTGTAAAATATTTTGAGGTATGTTTTTTACATATCAAAATGATGGAAAATTCAATATCTCTTCCTTTAAATCTACTATACTACTTGCTGGATTTCTACACCAGCAGTTCTGTTTCCTGAGGCAGAAAATTAGTTTTTTCCATTTTTACTGCAAACAGATAGGTGATTGTCCCCTGATTCACCCCAGATTATGTGAACATGCCAACAGGAGATGATGTGGAATCAATAACAAGTCCAGAAGTAGCAGAAAAACTAACAACAACAAAAAAGCAATTGGCATATTTTAGCAATTGCAACACATGACTGAGCCTTGCCAGATTTCTCTATCAGAAGGAAATCTTACATGACATCATCAGCACTTTTCAGAAAGTAGAAGTACATTACCTGTTTACTTGGTGTTGGACAATTGAGTTGAGACAATTACAGCCTGGCAATGTAAAGAAATCTGTCAAGGTTTGGAAAAATTCATCGCCTCCAGGAACAGCTATGGATGTTGAAGTTACTTCTGCAGCTCTGGCTAATCTCCCTAGCCTCTAGTACAAGTTTGCATGAATAATGTTTTTTGTGCCAGCCATGGCCAGACGTAAGTTGAATCAGCCCTAAACCAAGTTTAATTTACTCTCTAGAGGTGCACTGTTCCCATCAGCATGGGGCAAACAAGGAAATTTAAAGACCCCTTTTCCCTTCCATTCCCCTTGGTCCAAAAGGGTGGATCTGGTTCTATCAAAATGAGATGATTTACTAAGGTCCCTCAAATTCTGTGTTCAAGGGTTAACTTGCAATTATTTAGTCTAGTTAATTGTTACATCAGAGAATCACAGAATGGTGGGGGTTGGAAGGAACCTCTGGAGATCATCTCATCTAAAACTCCTGCTAAAGCAGGATCACTCAGAGCAGGTTGTACAGGATCACATCCAGGTGGGTTTTGGACATCTCCAGAGGAGACTCCACAACCTCTCAGGGCAACCTGTTCCAGTGCTCTGTCCCCCTCAAAAAAAGTTTTTCCTTGTCTTATATGGTTACAGCTCTTATTGTTACAACTCTTTGCTGTTGAGGAGGAGAGATGGGAACTTAAGGAAACATCAGCTGTGCACAGTGTACAGAGATTAGTTTCACATATGGAAAGATTTACAGGACATGGTCACCTGCACAAATTGTGCCTTAATTTTGAGACTTAGATGTGTCTTTCCAGGGCTGTCTTTCTCTGGTAGTACAATATGAGTGACTTTTTCAGAAAAAAAAATCTTCAGTTCAGTTTGCATTAAAAAGCAGTAACAATAAAAACAACAGTTCTGTTTTCCTTTCTTTGAGCTGTAACAATCAAAGACAGTGTATCATAAAGTGGTGGATGTGAAATGAACATTGAACTTCGCATGAATGTATGATAATGTAAAAATCATTTTTAAAAGCTATCACAAAGTAGTGTTCAGAAGAGACATAAATTGCCTGTTAAATTGAATAGGTGAAGAAGGTCTGTACTCCCTCCTCTATGATAAAGACTCCTTCAAAATTTTTTTCTTTACAGAAGCAAAATAGTTGTGACAGCTGTGAGAAGAGTCCTCTGTATAGTCTTGCCAGTAGCTAAAATCAGGTTATGCTCAATAACAAATTTTTTATTTATAACATAACAATAAAAACTTGTTTATAATGCATTTACTGAACAATTAGCAACAATACTATCAACAGTAACATCCTGACTCTGTCCACTGTTTCCTTTTTAAAAATAGTAGGAATTGTATTCTTAGCGAATTTCATTCTTTTACTGAAATTTTGGAAGTTAAACTGGAAAGATTACATTATTTAATACAAATCAGCTGTCCCATAGTTCATGACCACGGAGTTGGTATCACACTGCTAGTGACATCCATTTCGTGTCTAAGCTCAGCACCCATCCAGACTGTGAGTGATATATCACTTGCTATGTCAGCCTATTACAGAGGGCTCCAAGCAGTGCCAAGTCAGTGGTGACCAAACATCTCCTGATTGTCTTTAAGCCTTTTTCCTTAGAGAGGGTGAGGATTTTTAATCAAATTGGTCACCTTTCTCTCTCATCAAACACAGGTTGTTCATCCCAGGTGTTTATTCCACAGAAAAACCCACTCATGAGTCCCCGATGAGGCTTTCAAAGTATAGCTCTGTAGAGTATGGATCGCACCTCATGTACACCTTTTACTGAGAAAGCAATACCTGTTGAAATCTGCAAAGCAAACCTGACTTAAAACACAGATTTCAGTATGAACAGAACAGGTGAAAAGGCTAAGGAGGGAAGGAAATTTTAACATTTAAGAATTCTATTAGCTGTAAAGTTTATTTTTTAGTAATAAAATCCAGCTTGATTTTGTTTCATCATACTCAGCAACCTGCAATTTCCTTTGAATTTTTTTTTAATAATTGAAAGAATTAGAACAAACAGGAACACAAACTGTGCTTTTATGAGTAATATTTTGATTTGTATTTTTCAGGGACTGGATGAACATGTTCAGCCCCCCCATCACTCCTGGAAGCCAACAACTGGAAGAACACACTAAATCTTCAGCAAATCAAAGTGTTTCAGGTAGGAATTTATGAAGACAATGAAGAGGCCCTGGGTTGAAAGACATTTCTAAATGCAGGTTTCCGGAGTGCTGGTGCTCCCTTCTCATAGTTTTCTATACTGCTACATTTTAGTTCCAAGTTCTCTTATTTATTAGTCTCAGCTCAAGCTAGTGGAGTTTTCCATGCATTATTAATTGACTCTGATAAAAGAATAACGTACACAGTTGACAATTTCCTAATGTTCTGGCTCAATATGGATTAACTCATAAAAAATGCATCTTATTAGTTAAAAAAAGGAATTTATGCTAGTGGGGATAGGAAACCTATGAAAGAAAGAACACAAAGACTAAACATTCTTATTCAGAAGCACAATTACTCTTAAGTAAGTGATACTCCTCTTACGAAGAAAAATTTCAGATTTAGCCTTAAATGAAATCTCAGTGTGATTTCCTGAGTAAAAACTGTTGTCACCACCTAAATTGTTACAGGGTTTTTTTTGTTAATGCTGCTGTTTGCTCAGAAAACAGCAAAGAACTTAGCTGAAACTGGAAAGTCAACAACAGTAGAATAAAACAAATACCTTGTTTTCTTAAATGCCCTTTTTTCTTACGAGTTGTCTTAGGAAACGGGTAGATATTTACATTTTTATTCAAGTCTGGGGAATTCAGTGTGAACTCTCATAAATCTGACCTGTGTATTTTGGCTGCCCAAGGGATGAAGTTGTCTCAGTGATTTACTGTCTAAAATAGATTATGTCCCTCAAATTGGGACTGTTTTTATAGATGTATATTTGTAATTGTTTATGACAGCAAAATTCTACTTTGCTGTCAGGAAGGGACCTTGCTTTGAAGAATCAGATAATATGTTTTGTTAAGAGTCCCAAGTACGCCAAAGAGAATTGGACAGAAATCCTTGAGTTAAAAGCATGTTGGATATAAATTTGTGATGTGTCTCTGAGAATTTTTTCTGTTAGTATTATGGAATCTAAGGCTTGCTGCAGTAAAGCTAAAATTTCTGTAAATTAAACAAATTTTATTAATATTT
>JANHGN010021962.1:148312-170684 GCA_024605025.1 Megaceryle maxima | reverse complement strand
TTATTATATTTATATTTTATGTCACTACCATCTCTGCAGTCAGAACTCTAATAAAGCCATAAGCTTCTGTGCATTTAATAGTCACGTTAGCATGTTAAACAGTTTTTAAAACCCAGAAAATTTGCAATGGGTTCCTCAGATAAACCTTTCGCCTACACATCTCTCAAAAGAGCTCTGGAGTCTGTACTGAGCAGTAATCATGTTAACCAAAGTGCTGACAGCAATACAAGGATAATGATCCTTATATCAAAAATTATTCAGACTGGAAAAGACTTATCTCCAAAATAGGACAATGAAGCTTCTATGCCCCTTTTTCATTACAAAATAGTCAGTCTGAGTGAGAATTGCAGAGTAGAGCTGAGCAGTAGATCAGCATAGCATCCTCTAGATTTAATTGTAAGGAGAAGAATTGTCTAAGGGCACATTGATGAGTATGTTGAGGGTGGTGTACTGCTATGTATCAGACCTGCTTAGTTTCTTGCCTGGTAGTTCCTTGGGACAGTAAAACAGGCCAGTGTATTCCGTAAGAGAGAAGGAGGGATTTTGTAATTCTGTTTTGAACATGATGACTACAAGGATGCCATGACTTGGGCAAAGCAAATTGGGGAAAAGGGAAGACAACAATTTTGTACTTTCCCATTAAGGAGGTTCCCAGAACCAGACTGTTGAGCAAGAGAGTGCCACTGATCTGTTAACATTTGGTGGCTTCTGCCTACTTGTTGTGAGTGAGGATGTGGAATGGAGGGAGCAGTTCCCTCAGAGGCAAGTGCCAAGAAAAGTTAGGGTGAAGTCTGGGGGAAAAAACAACCAAATGCTGAGGCCAGGTGCTCTTGTTTCTGAGATGCCAATAAAAACACACTCTAAGAAGTAAGGTGAGCAGTGATGTTTATTAAGATCCATGACCTGTGATAGTAGATCTAAATAAATAATTTACAATGACAAAGCCTGTTCTCTAAGCAAAAACATTTCATGTGTTGCTGTTGCTTGGCAATCTCCATTGGAAGCAGGAAGAACAAACCATTGCTGTCTGATGAATTTGAAATGTGCATGGTGAAGAATGAATGGCTGGAATCCACTGTAATCCTTCAGTAGTGCTGGCATGAGTCCAGAGGCACAGGGCTCAGCAGGAGCGTAAAGCCCTTTAAAAAATGACTTCAAATCTCTTTTCTTGGGAACACTTATGGAAAGAGCAAATGCTATGCTTCTCAGAATAAAAAGTTGAAAATCTTCCCTTTCTGCTGCTGAACAGCTCCTCCTTCTGCTCTGCTAAATCATTAGATGTTAGGTCTTAAATTTACCCCATCTCCTGAGGGGAAAAATTCTGTATTCTGCAGAGAGAAGGACATTGCTAAATTTACTTTTTAAAAGGGTGTGGGGGACACTTGCCACACATTTGAGATGTTAAAAATAGCCACGGATAGGATGCAGATGATGTCAGTTATGTAGCTTTTCTTAATACAGGTACTGAGTGAAGAGGGATGAGGTGGCACAGAAGCAAGATGCTATGGATGGGATAATGAGATTAACAGTGTGTTTTCATCCCTTGCTATTTGTTGAGCTATTTGACCTCTGGCTTGACCTTAAATACTTTATCTGTGAAGCTGGTATCATGTTTGGAACTGAACAATAACTTACACAGTTGGTAGGTGTACTTGGAGACAGTGGAAATTCTGGTGATGAAGACAACTGGCAAATCCATCAATTTTTATTGAAAGGTTTGTTTTTGAGGTGAAAAGTAAATGAAAATTTTGGTGTCTGTGAATATTTCCCTATAATTAGAAAAATATAATCTTTAAGCAAATTCCCAAGAAAATATTACCACAGTGTATAGAAAATTCCTCTATTCTATCAAAAGCAATCACTGCTCATCTAGATTTTGTTTGGAATTTTTTGCATGAAAATAGGGAACAGAGGTCCCAGATGAGCCCATGACACACCCTGGGATGGGGTACTGGGAACATGTGTACTGTCAGACTGTTCTTTCCAGAGGAACTCCTGATGAAGTCAGCAAGAGATGGAGAAAGGCAGGACACTGGCTGAGGAGGTTACTGATATGGCATTACAGAAATGATCAATGTTAGGGTTAGGAAGAAATGTACAGTCTTAAAGGCTAAATATACATGTTTAAAGGCTATTAGCTTGTCCTGTGTTAACTGCTTTACGCTCCTGTATTGATGTCCATTTCTCTATTTTCACTTCTCTCCCAGCAAAGCAAAAAGCCTTTTTGTATGTAGCTTTTGCTCTCTGGACCAGTCTTGTAATCTACTCTCTCCCTGGGACTTCCTACATCTCCTTATATTTTGGTTCACCAATCTCTGCTGTGTTTTTTATAAGCTGTGTACCCAGTTTGGGGGAAAGCAGTTGGCAGGGGGTGTGCATGTGTGTGCGCATGAATACAGGACCTTATGAACTGAGCTCAGCTTCCAGACAGGCTCTTGGGGAACACTGCTGAAGTTGGAGGCATTAAGAGCACACAGAGTGCATAGGTCTGGTATGCAAAGCTGCATTTTTGGTTAACATCTAACTGGAAGAAGAATAGTGTTGTCCCTTGTGCTGGGACAGCTGTTTTGCTCAAGTATTTGGGGTTACAACTTGGGGAGACTGCTCCTGCCCATCAGTAACAAGGAAGGAATGAATTCTGCCTTCCTTTGGCTCTTGTTCTCTGGTATTAACTGTTGTGGTACAGGGACTGGTTCTTTTTGACTGTGCAGACACAGAGTGAGGGGGCAGAATTATTGAACAGGCAAGACAAATGCTTCAGAGGAATGTCTAGGCATGCTGTTGAAGCCCTAGGGTAAGGAATGGGTTTGATGACCCTGGAGCCTTTTCGTGCCGTTTCTTATGTGATATTTAGGTTGGGGCTTCCAGGGCTATCATAACACAGACTCCAATAACAGTCACTGTAGCTTGAGGCTGAAATTTACAGTAGGTTTGTTGCTCTCTTATGTTGTCTAGCAGGATCTAGGATTTTTATTATTGTGTGAAAAGCTTTCTAAAGGCACCAGCAGTGCTGCCTGTAAGTTACTCTTGAATTTTGCTCACAGACTGTGATTTGTATTTGTTCTCTTTAGCAGCTCTGAGGGTAACCCACAGTAGCCACAGAGATGTGCCAGTCATTCACCTTTCTGATCTTTTGTCAAAATATATTTAGTGGGAACAGTGGGGTGGGGAGAGGACATTAGCAGTGTTCCAGCAGGTTAGTGTCAAAAGGGTGAGAGACCATTGCTAAAGTCCTCTATCATAGTCAATGTCAAAGGGAGAAAGAAGAGCCTACCAAGAAACTGTCTGTTAAGACCTCAAGAGCTGAGCTCTGAGACTCTGCAAAATTCTCTTTCTATTCATTGACAATTTTATCAGTTCAGTAAAGCAAAATTTTATTGAAATTAACATAAAGTCCCTTTAATCATCAAGCTTAACCCTCAGTAGAAAAAGACTCAAAAATTGATTTTAAATCTTGGTATAACCATCCTTTCTAATGCAGAACAGGGATCCAAGTAAATGAATGATTTGCTTAAAAAATTCTGACTAATCTTGAGAACATTAAAATTAATATAAATGTGTGATCTCAAGTTCTATCCATTTTTGGATCCTATTTCAGTAAGTACATATAATTCAGAGTGGGACCTAAGCCATTTTGTGTTTAAGTGTACAGGGAATGCATTCCAGTATCTTTAATCTGAATGTCAAAGGGAGATCAGCTTCACCGTTTTATTACGTGAGGTATAGAAACACCATCCTAGCTGAACAGGAATAGAAACAAAACATACTGTAAAGTGGAAAATGTAACAACTTTCTTTGAGTGTATGGAATCATTTAAGCAACTGTTTTCATGGGGCGGGGGATCCACAGAAGGTCATCAGAGCTTCTGGCCACCTGCGTTAACATTGTAGCACAAATTGCCATGTCTGAAGTTTCATCAGAGAACTGTGCTACGGATTCCAGGGGCTGTTAAGACAGGCAACCTCCCTATATTCTTGGCTATCTGGAGGAACGTTTTCTGCCTTCCTCTAGTGAGGGCCTTATTTTTTTTTATTTTATTTTTTTTTTTTTTTGACAATTTACTGGTTTCACTAAGGATTTTTGAGGGAAAGTGACCTGAGCTGTAATCTTTGAGTGCTGTATAGCATTTGATGTCCAATTTATTTTATATTCCTCAGGAAAAAAATTAGTTAACTGCTCAGTTTAGAGATGCCATAGTATTTCTTGCTGAAACTCGAGTTAATCTGCTATGCATACTTACTAAGATACTGTCATCATATGGTGATATGAGGACACTGTATAATTTTAAATAAAGTAAATTCTGTACTAACAGAGATCATTACCTTTCTCTGATGTGTCTGTGCTTTCAGCCCAGTGATTTTTAGATGGAATTTTTAGCTTTTGGAGAAAGCAGATGCATGTTACAGGCAGAGAAAGAGGGGTATGCCTCCCACTTGTGTCTGCAACACCCAGGAACACATGGGTGCCTGAGGAAGAGAATTCTCTTCACCACTTCCTATGTATTACAGCTGATCTCTTATGCCTCATGGCTGGAGGTAGAGGAATCTCAAGAACTCAAGTACATTTGTTCAGTTGGGAGGAAAGTAAATTCTTTGTTAGCTCTGGTAGGTGATCAGGTAAGTCCCTGAAACAAAAGAGCTGATTATACTAATTTTTCAAATGGTGAGCTGAGTTCAGAGAAAGCTCTCTCTTGCTGTGCCTGCTGGATAAAAGGTCTGCTCAGAACTGTTCACAGACTTACTCCTTTCCTTCCCTTCCATTTCCAGTCTGAGTACTGAGTACAAGACATGCTCTTTAAGACCTCTGGAGTTTTATGATGCTTAGCAATGGTGACTTTATAGCTTCCCCAGGTGCTGGTTCTATAATGGTCCTGCCACACGTTCTCCTATCTGCATGCAGCATGCTCGACTTCAGAGACCTGGTACATTACCAAGGAACTCACGTTAAACTACGCAGGGTATTTTGTAAATGAGGTTCTCTTGTGTATGACTCTGCTTTTGGAAGTATATGAGAAGTACGGTAAACAAAGCAGGATGTGTTTCTTTAGATAGAATTATCTCTTTCACTTTGTACTTTTTAAAACAACTGACGTATTAACATAAACTGCTGAAGCAAGATCACTTACTGAAGTTTGTACAGGGTTTTACACATCCCTCTGCAAGCCTTAGAATTAGATATCTGCTGGGATGTGGGTTAGGATGACAGCAATACTAAATACTGGGCAATCTTGTGGTATTTGGGAAAGCCTAGAAGATTATGCTGGGGGCCTCTGAGATTGCACAGAATCAGAGGAGCAGAGAGGATATTTAAAATTGTCGTCTCTTTGCTCAGGCTGCAAGCAGTGGACAGGTTCTGTCAGAGGATACAAGTGGTAGTGTTTATTGCAAACTGTACAAGGGAGTCTTACGGGTTGTGGCGAGTGAATATGCCATGCTTGGAAAAGATGCTAGGCCAACAATCTAGGGGGATAGAACATCCTTTCTTTGCAGCATGGATAGAGCAAAGCTGTTGTAATGCCAGCTTCCCCATAATACCTGGTGACCAATTATATTGGTGCTAAACCAAGCTACAGTAAAATCTGTGTCACGCCTAAATTGCCGTAACAAAAATGTGTGGTCAACTGTATCAGAAACCTTTGCTAGATCAATAAATACAGTTTCATAAATGTGGCTGATATCCAGAGATATCATAGTATTACTCCCAATGCATACAGCTATACTGCAGTAGTTAGTCTGAGCATGGTCGTGCATCCAGAATGAACAGCAGTTGCTTAACTGGTGTATAAATCTGCTGCATGCACATGGCTGTGTGGGCGGCTCTTAAATGAAGTATGGCCAGGGTATTTTTGAGCTTTTGTGCAATTTTGTGAACCTGGAGGATAACTGCTCATCGTGTAGCTTCTACCTGATTCAGATTAAGGATAACGTGTGTGCTTTCCTGAATGATGAGATGCAGAGCATAGAAAGGGTTCATATGCAGCAGCTGCTTCTGTTAGAGCACCAGTTTACCCATATCAGACCAGCAGGATTTTCCCAGTATTCTGTTCTGAAATGTTGCTTCCTGCTCCATAAATTTCTTTCACATAAGATGGTTTTGACTGACTCTAATGTAGAGATTCAAGTTAAGTAATGTGTGAACTCACAATCACAGCATTCAGGCTGAATTGTTTATCAGACACGTTTATAAACCTATTTTCATGACACTCTTTCATTACTCGGTAACATTTGAGGGAGGGAAAGTTTAGTGATTAATCATTACTATGAAGAAATTAAGTGATGTGTACTAGTTGCAATTCTGACTTTGTAAAATCATTGATGAGTGCCACACTAAGATGGTGTCCTGCTGTAGTTAATGACCGTTGCGTATCTCCCACTGATTTTTGTGAAGTTGGGGTTCTGGTGAAGGAATCTTGTCCAGTATTTTCTGTATCTCTGAACCTGCAGCAGTATGTTCTCTCCCTATTCTTGTGCCTGTGCCTGATTCATATTGCACAGGCACTGGTCACAACTGCAGTTATAGTGTCAATCTTTTTTTATCAGAGTCCGTGGCCATGTGTACTCTGATCTGCATTGGCCTGAATTGCACATGTCATTTACTGAGCTGGGAACTTCTGAAGGTCTTTACCCTGACTTTTGTATCCCCTTTAGTATGTTCAAGGGTAAGTCTTTGGTCATTGCGTACCTAGTGTAAGCTGTAGGTATCTGGGCATTGTGAAACAAGAAAGAGTGTAGGAAATTTCCACAAAGTATAAATTTGACATAACGTAAATTTTATACCACCTGGCTTCTTAATGCTGACAATTTCCCCATAATGAAATATATTCAGATCTGGGAAGAACTGTATATCTCCTAGCATATTCTAGCCCCAGAAGAGGGGGCAAAGGGCAGGCAGAGTCTGAGATCAGCAGCTGGAGCCAGCTTTGTAGATGTGATATTTAACCTTCAAATGAGTGGCAAGGACTAGGGTGTATGGTGACAGAAAATGGGTGAGTGGTAAATCCAGTAAATGGATTTAGTATATATGTGGAAAATGGTTGCATGGGTCATTTAACACTGTGGTTACTCAAATTTGTCCTGGCCAGGGGCTTGCCACTGAAGCAATTAATTGAATGAAATGAGCATGGTAACATGGATCTTTGCTGTTCTTAGCTTGGGCTGTGTATGTACATGTGACAAATAAATTGCTGGTGATTGGCAGGGATTGTAGTAAAAGGTGGCATGCCCCCTAGCCAGAGGCAAGTTTTGGAGGCAATTAATCAAAATAGTTGGGCAAAGATATGAGACACCTGTCTCAGCACTGCAAATGCACATGCAATTAATGGTCTTGATGAAAGGAAGAAGAGATAATTTAAAGAAAGGTATTCTCTAAAGAGCTAGTAACTATTGAGTAGAATATTTCTGCCCTTATATACAAAGGAACACAGTACCTGTGTGTTTCCAGGTGGTGTAGTGTATGTACATATGAAGAAGGAAAATAGAGAATTTTCAGTGTCCTAAAATTCCCTCAGCTTGAAAGCCCTTTGCACAGACAATGTGCATCCATGTGTTCAAGTAGGTAGCTCATGTGCCAAATAAAATATAAAGATAGCAGAAGTGACCAAATGCTGTAGATTGCTCTTAAAGCATCTTTGCTACCCAGAATTAGATGATGTAATCTGAGTCTGCAAATGGACATTCCTGTATTGACAGCAGTTGTAATTTTGGAGCTTTCTAGGCCATGACACCTTTTTACAATCTAAATGAATATTGATCTGACCATAGCCTCCACCAAATGCTAGATTGCACCTTTGCATGGGAAGTGTGCATTCCTAATGGTGATCTTGAGATTAAAATAATAATAATTGTTGCAGTAAATGTTTTCCACAGAGATATCAAGCTCATCAGCTGATTCTCACCCCTACACACACACCCACACATGCTCCCCCCCATAGCCTCTGCCCTTTTCCTGTAGAATATCACACTGGTTCCACCCTGGAATACTTAATCATAAGAATCTCCTTGATTCACTATTGGATTAACCAAAAGACTTTCAATGCCAACACTTAACTATTATGGCCAATGATGTGTTGAGTCTTGCCTGTATACCCTAATGCAAGATCAGGACTCCATTATGCTAGAGTTTCACCTAAAGATGACATCCCTCACACAGAACATTAACAGTCTTGATTTGTGCTATTTGTCTGCTTCTTTTTTCGTACTGGAAAACTAATCTGTCCCTTTCATATAACTTCTATCTGCAGTGGATGCATTGTAAGTTTGGGTTGGCTTGTTTTATTTTGTGGTGGTTTGTTGTTCTGTTGTTTTTTTTGTTTGGGTTTTTTGTTTTTGATGGTTATGTCAAAATGTGTTGTTTGAGAATGTTGCCCTTAGGTTTGCCTTCTACTGCAAGTAGCATTGCAGGTATTGCTCACTGATAAGAGTATCCCTCATACAAACTTCTGAAGACTTCCTTAGCTGTTCTTTTGTAGCCAGATTTTGTCTGAATTCTACAGAACTCTTTTCCCAAATGTTCTCACCTTGCTGACTTGAGATGGACAGGAATTGGTATTTAGCCTTTTATAGGCCCAGGTTTAGCATGTCATCAATTAATGTTCTCCAGATGAAGAAGCATTTAAGAATTTTAGAATTTTTTCTTTTTCTGCAGATTTGTCATGGCGACTCACAGACTTTTAAGATAAAGCAAAAAAAAAATAATGTTAGCTTAAATGATTGGCAAACTGGTTGACAAGCACAATGGGAGATGATCTTTAGTATGTACATTAACAGCTTGCCATTTTGGAGAACTCCTTTTAGTTGAATTGAGTGGCACTTTTGTTCCCTTTGCAGTTTCATTACCACAGCAGGGAGAGTACAAGAAAAGTAAGAGCAGGACCCTACAGATGACAGAATCTGATCAGTTAATTTCAACAGCAACTTTAAAAGAATTTTTTCATCTCCTCATAATATTCTTTCTATCACTTGCAGGGTCCCAAAGAATGGAAGAGAGCACAAGAGTATGGTGCCCTGAGGCCCCATCACTCCCACAGGGTCACATTACCCACTCTATTGCAACTTCTGAACTGTGGCTATAGAGAAAAATATGAACAGAAATCAGTTAATTCTTTCTCCCTGCCCTAAATGAAACGAAAACAATTGTAGAAATGTCTTAAGGAGAAAAGGGTTGATAATACAGAGACTTTTCTGCACAGAAGAGAAACACCCTGTATTTAACATGTTCAAAGGCATAGATTTGTGGGCTGGTTATCAGTTCTACCATTAGTCTTTTGGAACCTGGAAATAAGAAGTACCTGCTTGAGCTGTGCCAGTGGTTTTGAGTTTAAAAGTAATGAATGCATTGCTGTCAAATGAACCTTTTTTTTTTTTTTTTAACCCTGCTTTATTATTGATGTGCAAACAAACAAAAACCATCTAGATGTGAATGAGAAATTAACTCAAAAATGAAATCATCAGGCTGAAACACATAGAACATACCTGCAAAATATGAACGAAGATGGGGAGATGACACCTTAAATGTAATGAACTGAAGCAGTGTTGCGTGAGCAAGGATGTGGCCTTGATGGCTTGAGATCTTTTTCCTACTTTGAATGGCTTGTCTTGCGGTCTGCAGCTCTTACAGGGTTGGGTTGCTATAAAGCTGGATGAAAATTAGGACTGCCAAAGTATTTAGTGATATCTATTTTTTTCTATTATGAACCCATAAAGTGCAGGAAGGATTTAAATAAGATACAAAATATTTCTTCAAGCCTCAACTCTACTCCACAGATGCCAGACAGTAGTCAGTAGACCAAACTTTATTAAGGTTGCCTGCTCTCATGTGAGTGTGATCTGACTGGCTATATAATATTATTATATTACTTCTCTGCCTCTTGTCAATAACAAATCGCAGCAGAAGGGGTACTTCTTCATGGTCAGACATCTGCAAAACCTCCCAAGCTGCCTTAGTCCAGGGGGAGCTGCAGAGCAAAATACCAGGATAGAGACTAAAGTCAAGAGAAGAGGTTTGTCTTTTGCCAGAGAGCAGCTTGCAGAGAAGATTTGGATTGGGATCACATTTCTTGTAGATTTCTGGCCAGGCCTATTTTGTATGTCTCTCAATATGCAGGTGTTAATTAAATCAATTTAATTCCATTCATTACATCTCTATCAAAATTGGTCCAGTATACTCTAATAACATGCAACCCACTAATTGTTTTCCAGTGAAAATAGAGATGGGTCAGTCTGAACCTATAGGACTTTATTATTGATTACCTGGAAGCTAGATTGATGGTCTTTGTTTAGTTCTTAATGAATTAATCTGCATTATTGATGAGGAAATGCAGCAATAGTTTTGATTTACCTTTTTTTTTGTCTTGCTGAAGCTGGGCATGTGTCTTAAATCTTGCAAACCAGAAATGGATAAATGAGAAGTCTCCAGCTCAGTAGAGTTCTCCCCAAGCTTCAGAATGCTAATTCTGTTGGTTTTCATTTTGCTGTTGCTTAGAATTGAGCCTTAGTCTACAAGCACATTGTTTTCTTTCATCTGTAACCGAAAAATTGCTCAATTTCAGTTTTATAGTAGAGGACAAATCAAAGGTGGAATATGGGCTTCCCACTTGTAAGCTGTATTTGAGTTTGCTGTAAATCAACATGACTACTGGTTGGCAACAATGTAGTTTTTGTACCAACTTAATGTGCCCTTTTAGAAAATGACATAAATAAACCAGAGTTCTCAGAGTAGTACCTTTAAAGCCACAAATAATCTCACTAAAACTTAGAAACCCACTAATTCCACAATGCCTTTTTTCCATTAAAAACTAATTTCTCTCAGTTTGTACAACTCTGTACCAGTAATCTTAAGCACTTATTTTAAAAGACATTTCAGAAAGCATTCATGTATGTGCACATGCACACAGATGTGTACCTGTGTGAAGAAACAGCTAGATTTTGAATTTAGGTTTTAGAGGTTTATTAAAGTGACACGTGGCATTGCCTACTTCTTTACAGGAGACCTTGGTTAAAAAGATATGAGGATACTGGTTGTAAAACCATCATGTTACAAACATTAGTTAATGCTTCTGTCAGTCAGTTCTCTCTGGTGTGCTGTAGTCCCACATCAGAAGGCATTAATCTTATACTGGCTGATATACAGAAATGCAGCATGGCTCTTCCATTAAAGTGGTGCTCAGCCCTTTGCAGAAATGCATTCCAGCCATGGCAGTAAGCAGCTCTGCGTTTTTTAGCAACATGCTCTGCTGTTACTTCCTCGTGAAAGATGTTGATTTTTTTTTTTTTTTTTTTTTTTTTTTTTTTACACCCTAATGCACATTAATCTTTGGCTTTCAGCACTGGAAAATAACACAGGTCACTCTAGAACCTACTGGGACCAAGAATCTCCTGCCAAACCAAAAGGACTTGAGGAAATCTGACCACATTAAATAGCAAAAAACAACAGCAAAAGCTACAGTTCTGTGCTGAAAGTCCAGTTCTGTTCTTGCTCCCCTAGATCACTTCATTGCAAAGCTGAATTAAAGCGTTAGCGAAAAGTATTGGAGAAATACCAGGGAATCATTAAGGTGTGGCAGATTCTGATCTACAGCTTTGCAGTTCTTGGGACATCAGTCTCCTATTGCTTTAATCATCCCAGCTTGTATATTTAGTGGAGACAGTGTCTGTAGCAACAACCTCCACAGTCATTTAAGGCTGATCCCTGTTCCTTTCCAAGAGGAACAATTTAGGTATCAAAATTCAGGTGCAGGTTCATAGCCATGAAACCTAAAGTGTCATAAATGCTTCTGGCAACCTAGAGCAAGGTGCCTAATCCCTCAGGAGGCACAGGATTAAGTCATGTCTGTTCTGTCAGCACAGCTTTATGGGCCGGTGGATGTAGTTTCCTGCCTAGCAGGCCGGCAGTTCTGAAGCCTGTTCTTAAATGCTTTTCCCCATCTAGAAAAGGAAGATCCATGGTTGTTGTGTGGGAGTTTAGGTCCTTTTCTAAATATAGCTCCAAGTTCTCTCATACAATAGATTTCTTACGATTTGTTAGAAGGTTGAAGTGTACCAGGAGTAGACTGAAGACAATTTTAATTATTTATATCTTGCAGAAAGGGTTTCTAAAATATCAATATGATTCCTTCTGTCTTGACATAACTATGGTAGGTCTAAGACAGGTGCCATGACTGCAGTGCAAAGGTGGTTACCAGGTAAGTATTTGGGAACATTCATCTAACATCACAGTAGCAACAGCCACATGGAAACTTGTTTACTGCATCTCATTTATACTCACCAGGGAGTTCTTCATACTCACTATATTTTACTTGTGTAGCTATGAGATGAACATGGGATAAGGGACATAAAGCTCATTTCTGCCATCAGCCTTGTGCCCTGAATCCAGCTGCAGACCTTAAGTCCATCTTGTTTTCGTAGGTAGCTCACTGGACTTTCTCTTCCTTCTTTCAGAAGAGGTGGCAGCTTTGCATGAAGGGTCGAGCTGCCTGAGTGTATAGATGGCCAAAGCATTTAAGGGAAACCCTTTTTGCCAGAATTACAGCTGGTGCCGTGCCCTATGCCTTGCAATCTTAATGAATACTGAACAAAGGTAAATAACATTGCAGCATGCTGCTTATAGGTAATTCAGAATAAAGACATGATTGGTGCTACTGGATGTGCCATGAGTCCCTCTGTGTCCGCCTTCCTTGGACCATTGCAACTGACTGAAAAACTCAAAAAATGAATAAACTTCCAATGAGGAAATAAAGCCTCCATAAATCCTCTTGAGGGAGAGCCTGGAATTGATCCTACAGAGGTAATACTCTTCACATAGCTGTTCAGAGCTTCAATTTTAATGAAACTGGCATATTTTATTCTGTGTAGTCGTGGATTGTTTTATTGACCAATTTCTTTTGGTTAAAAAAAACCCCAAATGAAACAAACTAAAAAACAACAACAAACCCACAACAAAAACCCCCACAAAATTCGAGGGCTGTTTTAATGAAAATGATCAGGTTTTGATGTGAGATACTTTGCATTTGTTTCCCCCCATGGTGCCTGCTGGACAAGTTGTTGTCTCTTCCACTGATTGTATGTGTTTGTTGACAGAGAAGACAAATAGTGTGTATGTGGAGAGAAGGAGGGAGAGCTGGCAGAAGGGTGGGAGAGATACCATCAGCTATGGACAGGCCACAGTTTTCAGTGTGCACTTGCACAGAACAAGGCTAAGGTGAGTGGTTCTGTGCGGCAACCTGTGGGGCAATTTGCAAGACTTCAGCTTGGGGATTCAGATAAACAATTGCACATGGAATTGCTCTTCACTGTCCTATTTCACAACCTCTGTAAGCCCACAGTTCTGCTTCACTCTTCAGTGAAGTCTAATTCTTTGTATCTGTATGTCTGTCTGTCTACAGGTGTGTATACATACCTATATCTACCTGTATCTGTGCCCTTTGTTGTTCTAGTTCCTGTCTTTAGAGCCTTTTTTACCCTTCTGCAGAAACCCCCTGTGGAGATTTCCTCGTCTCTCTCATGTGCGGTTGTTTTGCTGCTTGCTTCCATAACTTGTAACTGCCAGACTCTTGTTGTTTGGTTTTCAGCTTTTGTTTGCCTTTGTTCTCTGGACTGTTTTCACTGTGGTATCTTTAGCATGTTTGCTATTATGCTTTTATCTTCTTGAAATGTCAATCCCACTGTGACATGTATTTTCTATTTTGTCTCACAGTTGTAAGGTTTATTGGAGCAGGGGATGATATTTATTCTGTTTACATGATACCTTGCAGAAAGGGTTATTAACTTGATTAGCCTCTAAGCAGTATTATGTTCTCTGTGATATTTAATGTTAAATTATCATTGTGTATAATCATTGGCTTGCCATAGCTTCTTTTGTGTTTTCCAGGACTGATAATGCTTCAGCCAGCTATGAATACATGGGTGGGAACTAAACTTTGTTGCCTCCTTCACAGTGCTGTTGTGCCCTATTTATTAATTGGGCTCTGCACAAAGTTGGATTGCAACACAAGTCACTTCTCTCTCCTTTCCCAATCAAACCCATCTATTACTAATCACTGACCTTAGATGTAGTACTGAGCTCATTTTCATGTCTGAATTGTGCCATCATCACCATAATTATTCATCTTTATATACCAGTGTTATATCATATTGCATAAAAAACCATTCATTGAGTCAAGTACCTTGTATTTCTAGCTTTAGTCCTGACAGCTTTCCATTGTTGTATTCACAAATCTTTGCTGAATGTGACCCCCCCTTGAAGCATTCACTGTGCAGCCTGTCCAAATAGTCTTCTGTTCTCTGCCTTATCACTGAGTTTTAACTATAGTTTTCTAGTGTGGCCCTTAATTCCTCTGTAAACACAAATGCCATGTAAGCTTTCCTCAAATGCTTACTCCTGTTGAAAAATGACAGCAGTTTTCTAGGGTGGTGTACAAACCATTGCTGTTAACTATAGTGATGATACAAAGGTTTTGACTATATAATGCTATGGATTTTTTCAAATAAGTTCTTTCCACCAAGGATCCCACCCCAAGACGAATTTTCTGCAATTCAGTGTGAGAAGAGCTGATTGATTCTGTGAAAATCAGAAGCATCTGAGCTACTGACAGATTTTAAGAAGGTGCAAAAGAGGTCCAACAGAAACCCTAAGACACATAATACTTATTCTGTGGTTATTTTTTTTAGTCTCTCCTTGCTACACAAAATGTACTCTGACCTCTCATGGACTGAATTCTTCCTCTTTGCCTGCTGTGATACTGTCTTCAGCTGCAAAAATCTGACATGTTGCCCCACTAGTAGATGTGTATTTTGTTCCTGTGCAGTCTTCTCTTCCTCCCTACTATTCATGAACATACAGGAATACATTTTTACTCTAGCAGTACTCATTCTCTCTTCTGAACAAGCCTATCTTTTTAAAATCTGCAACCTTTCTCAAGGACACTACTGCTCCTTGGCAGTCTCACATCTTCAGTGTTGGGACTCAGTTTTTATCTTGCGCTCTTCAGACTTACCTGAGCCTTCTCTTGATACTGGGAGGGGAGGGAGACGACAAACCACAGACTGTTGGTATTGCCCTTACACTTGGCACGTGCCTTGTTGCTTTAGGTCCCCTGTATATCTAGTTTCCCACTAGCTGAAAGCAATACTGGGAGTCTTCAGTGGAAGGCTGGTGTAGGAATGTGGAGCAGGATAATACTGAGAAAATGCTTGCTTAAATTCCATCTAAATGTTAAATGTCTTTCTTATATATTTGGTGCTGTTGGTGCTCCACTTCCCTGCTGTGTTCTCTTGCTACTTGTCCTCTGAGAGGTGGAATTTATCACCTCGTAGGCAGATGGGGCATTTGGCAGAAGCAAGATCCAGATGTAAAGCTTTGGAAAGTTCCCAACAGCAGCATCTGGGTTGGGTCTGACTTATTGCCTGAATTCCTTGTGAACTCCAAACAGTTGGCCATGGAACTGCCTCTGGGGTTATCTCAGGGGTGGCTGCTACAGATCTGGCTGTGAAATCATATTCTCCTGACATACCTCTCCCCTCAGAGGAAAAGTACCCATACGCTTGCATGCAGGAATCTTTTTGTAGCTCAAACTTCAAATGTACTGTATAAAATATGAGCATGTGTCTTTTTATACCCACAAGACAACTTATCTGGAAACTCTGTGAAAAATAAGCATGTGTGTGTGCATGTGTATTCATGTACAAGTGTTTTCGTGTCTATGACTATAGTTAACTGTTAGCAGATTCTGTACTGCTGACTGCTTTGACTCTAAGTCAATGGACCTATGCCAGCCGAATATCTGGCTAAATGTCCCATCTCATGTAGCAGCAAAACACTGTAGGTTTTGGGCATGTTGCCTTCTGTCCATTTTACTTAAAACACAGCCTTGCGCAGTTGAATCATGTTGCCTTCATTAGGTGAAACTTACTCCTGTGCACAGACCTGATAAAGAATTTTTTTAGGTTTAAATGGCTCCTAATCCAGTTTCAGACCCTCTTTGCAGGGCTGATATTCAGTGCAGTCAAAAGAAAACAAATGTATATTGAATCAGTGTTTTATAATGTTCACCACAACTGCCTATTTCATGATTGAAAAATAGACTCTGTCTTCTATTTATAAATAATTAGAATACTCTTGAAATATTGTATGAATATTGAAATATATCTGCATGTGAAATATATGTATGTTTCAAATGTTTATCCTGGTGTATGTTGTGGTATGTATTTCTCTATAATTAAATGGTCAGACTTGTAAATTTTGATCCTTCAGGATACAAAAAAACCAATCTTCATAGACATTCATTGTCCTTTAAATTGCCATAAGCTGTAATTTTGACTGACTTCTATCAGAGGGACTACTTATTAATATGTAACTAAAAGAAGCATGTGTTTTGATCATATTGACTTCAAGGTAGCATTTTTTGGGGGGGAGGGGGCAAGGTAATTGTACTATCAGTTTCTAAAGTTGAGGATAACCTGAGGATATCTTTTTTAATTTAATCCAATATAAGACTGATCTGAGGATGGCTGGTACAAGTGCATTTTGAAGTGGAGGTTGTTTTTACTGTATCTATAAAAAAAACTTTCAGGAAACAAGCCTTTTGTGAAAACAGTAAATAAGACTTTAGGTGAATGTTTCTACTGGAACATATCATCATAGTAGTGTGCAGCTCACTGCCTTCAGCCTGATTTACATGGTTTACACAAGGATCAGCCTCCATGATGGGAGCAGTCCACTGTACTTGAAATCATGTATGGCATATACATGACTTGATATGGATAATGGGATATACATGACTTGATATGGATAATATGTGTGGGAGCTTACAACAGACTGACCATAGTGTTTCAGGAAAATCAGGCAAGATACCTTAAGGTTTGTTCTGTTTTGTGGAACAATTTTCCCATGGGTGCTGTGAAAGGTCTCCTTCTGTTGAAGAAAGGCTGGATGTTGATTTTTGCTATAATGTGTGTTTAGGTGCATTCATGCTGCTTTTGTACATACATGGAAAATGGGAAGAATAGAGTAGCTGTTTTGGTGAAAAGTGGTAAAAATTCTACCATTTTCTAACACAAATTTCTGCTAAGTCATTGGTAGGTGGTTTTCATGGGTATCGACTAAAAGTTTACTTGAATGAAGATTGGGTGAGTCTTAAAAGGTGAACTGGTCCACTGGACTTCACTCTACACATAAGCCACTAGGAGTTATTTTGTTTTTCTTTATGATAGATTGAAATATCTGAATGTTAAAGGCAAGATAAAATTTTGTTTTTTGTTATGTTTCTCTTATTTCCTTACATCAGAGGTAATTTTGAATACAAGAGTGGGAAATAGTTGAATTTCTTGAGGTCATCTCTAATGAAGCACGTCTCAATGTTTAAGTACTGCATATGCTGGGTAAATGCTGTCCCCTAAGATACTGCATCTGATAACATAGGAGTAAGTAGTCTGTACAGCTGCATGCAGTTCAGGTTCCCTGCCATCATCTCCTTTTGACAGCTCAGCTGTTATCAGAGACTTCTCACAATCAGGGGAACACATCTGTTCTTTCTCCTTTTAACATTGAAGATGCTGTTCTGACTAGATCTTGCTTATCCGGGGGAGATTGGTGCTTAAAGCTTGAGGCATTAGACAGCACCAGAGTCGTACCTTCTGCATGACCTCTGCCAGTCAGGTCAGGTTAGCAATTGCTGCATTACACACAGCAAGCACTGATTCTCCTGTTGTGGCTTCCCTCCCCTTATAATTACTGAGATCCATCTTTTTCCATTACCTAATATAGAAAATGCAATATGCATGGAAAGGGGGGGTATTTATACCATATGGAGCAGAGATAATGGGGGAATCATAAAGGAGGACAGTACTTTCTCTATTTCAGAATATTTTTCTGCAATTCCACTAGGTATATAAAAGTTAGGATTTACTTTTTTTTTAATTTTAGAACTGTGACAGGGGAATGACAGGATGATATAAAAGAATTTTACTTCTCATGACATAGATTGGGGTTGTATTATATTCATTACTCTCAAGTCTACATGACATGATTTACATGTATAGAACCAGTGTCCCTGAAAGGGTGCTTCTTGCAGTGATAGACCTAAATCTATACATTAAAAACTGGTTGGTATAGTTTAGGACAGATGCTAAGTAATAAGTCCTGATGATGTGCTAATCACCAATACCTTCCAAAAATAATCTGCTAGCTGGGACAATGTGTTAAAGTTCTGAGACCAGTAATCTTACATGCATATTTAAGTGGTGGTGTCTTATCAGATACAAGGTCTAAAAAGCATAGATCAGAATATTATGTACCTTTAAAACCCATGGTACTACCTGGACTTGCTTGGATTCTCTCTATCACAGGAAAAGTGGATTTTCTGGTAGCCTTTTGTGATGTTTTCTAGAGAAAGTCTTAGAAGCTATAACAAAACCCTCTGATTCTTAAGCTCAAGCAGTATAACAGTGAGCGTGATGTCTGAGCTACTATCTGATAGAACTGTGACTACAAATGAATAGGCTCAGAAGTACAATTTTTTGTATTATACCATTTAGTCTGTCACTTGCAGTCTGCCTTTTAAGAGCAGTTCTAGGTCACTGCCCTATTCTTAACTTAAAAATCCAGAACAATGATGGAATTTTGCACAAAACCCTCTTGAATAAGAAAAGATCTGCCTGTTCAGTTTCCTGGGTGCAGCAAGAACTTTTTTTTTTTTAACCCCATTATTTTCTTAATACCTTTTTAATGATGTCTGCTTTCTCTCAATGCAGTAGTGCATTTCAAAGGAACTTTTTCCTTTAACAGCCATTGTGTTTTTGACAGTACTCTGAATAATAGAAATTCACTTTTCCAGTATCCCAAATGACAGGGCAAACTGTTCTATCAGGGATATATCTTCAAAATTGGATTTAGTAAATAAAAGTGTGGTGGACTTTAAATATAAATAAGACCCATCCCTTGGATCTTCTTTTAACTGCAAACCTTCAAAGAAATTATATTTTTACTCCCAGCAAATTACCTAGGAGAAAAAAAATGACAAGAGTAATCTATTTTTTTTCACAGCTGGTCGGTTGGCCAGAGTTTCTCATCAAGGAGTACATGCTGTTTGCTCCCCAGATGGACAGGCTGGATGAGTAACAAATCCACAGAGCCTGGGACACAAGGTAGAAATTATACTGCCTGTGCTTTTAATCTCGCACAGCTCTACTCACTGGTAATTGCAGGTGGCCCATATCCAAATGAGACTCTATTGGGACAATATCCTATGTCTTGTCAGAATGAGTCCCATTAAAGCCTTCTCTGGAATTAGGCCAAAAACTTGAAATAATTGTGGGAAACTTTATATTGTTTCAACTTTTTTTTTTTTTTTTTTTTTTTTTTTTTTGTAATGGTGACAATTAAACATCTATGCACTATCAGCTGTAACTGCAGTTTTTGTTGCTTCTGCTTGGTTGCTGTTTTGTCTGTTTGGCTCAGTTACAATAAGACATACCAAGGGGGGAAAAAAAATAAAATTCATGAAGTGGTGATTATGATCATTGTTTGTATTTATCTCTTGTTCCAGTGTCTCTGCATAGTGCTGGAGCAGTAGTGCATGTTTGAACAGTGGCTGTTTTAAGTTCCCTGAGGCTTGGACAAAAATGCTGCCTGTACACTGCCACTCAGCTATTTGGGTCACATCTTGCTCAGCTTCCTTTCTCTTTAACTTAAAGCCTGTCTACTGCTGTCCTCATTCTGCCCAGGGATACTCCTACTTTATCAATCAAAAGTCATGGAAATTTAGGGGCCTTTATTTGTAAGATTATTAGAAAGTTTGAATTACAAAGCAATTCTATACATTAGCCCCAAACTATTTCCTTTGGGGGCACCAACCTCCCCCTCTCTTCCTACAGTCTAGATGATGAAGACCTGAATTTCCCTATTCCTGTGCTTTTGAGATGCCATACCAGAGCAGAAACATCTCAAAGGTACACTAAAATGCTAGTGGGCATATTTAAAAGTAGTATGTCTAACTTCTAAAGAAAGCCTTGAGGCAAAATGCTCCTCTCTTACTCTGATGTAATCCTGCCAACGACTCCTGTCATTATACTTTTAAACTGAACATACAAACATCAGACTCCAGACTCATTAGCGTAAGACTTGGAGGGCTGCTGTCAGGGATGCCATGGTAACTGGTGTACTCTGCTTACCTCCTGTCATTTTCACAGTTGCTACAGGGCTGGAGCAGAGCAATGGACAGTCCACTCTGATGGCCATATACTCCAAGGATGGTTCTGATCATCCATCTCAGCATGCCTATTGAAAGCAGATATGCTCTTTCTCACTCCCTGTTTTTAAATCTCATATCTGTAAACCAGGATGGTGTGTAAACTCATCGTGACTGCATGGATTAGAAGTGATGTGCTTGTAGTTGTTCTCCTTGTGTGCTTCTCACCCTCTTGCACAATGTACCTGCTTCCACTGGTCTTGGCTGCAGGCTGCTGAACATTAGGTCTGCTGGTGGCTGGAGACAGGCTACGCATTCAGATTGGGCATACTGCTGATGGCACCACTGAGGGCTGGTTGAGACATCTAATTCAAGGGTAGAGAAAACCTCAGAGCTCTTTGCCTCTTCTGCATCTTTTCTGGACCTTATGTGTGGGAGAGTGTGTGAACATGGATTGGAAAAGGTCAGATGAGGAAAAACGTAATCCAATTTATTTAGCTTTTAAGTCTCCTACCGAATAGTGACACTGCAATGCTTCCCCATTTTATCCAGTTTGTGGAAATCTCCTGTTATGAATACCTGCTGGGCTCATGAAATGTGCTTGAGACACAACTAAGATCAGCAGGACTCTCTCTGCACTGCCCTTGTTTTTTTCCACATAGAGCAAAACTGAATTGCTCCTGGGTGGCATTACTTCAGGATTCTACGTCCACTCCTGCCCTCTTTGCTCTTCCTAGGAGTGAGTGAATTAAGGTGAATACAGCCTTTTTTTTCTGTGTAAAAATAGTACATTGGCAGTACTCCTTGGTAATGGATCTCAACATCTATTTCAATAGACCAGTTATATAGTAAATCAGTCCTGGGCCATAAGACTGCAATCTGTCTTGGAAGAGTTTTGTTGATAGTTCCACAGCAGATGAGCATGTATGTGGGCTGATAGGTAAGCCTTGTAGACTATTTTATCTTCAGAAACCTCCTCAAACCAGTTGATCAAATGTAATTTAGATAAAGCATTTGTGCCTTTGCTCAACTTCATGGTCAATATTTAACTGCTTAGCTATAATAAAGATACCTTGCTAACTAGCACACACAGTACCCAGTCTGCTTGAATGCAGATTCGTTGCTATTCCCTGATGGTAATTTTTCTACTTCCTAAGAAAGTAGCATAAGACTGTATAGGAACAACAGCATCAGTAAGCAACACATTTGTATGAATGTGGGCAGAAAGGTTAAACCTGAACAAACTAGAGATAAAAAAAATACAGTGTAATTCTTCTGTAACTGAAACGTGCATTTCTGTGGTTGGTTGGTTTGTTTGATGTTTTGGGGAGGCTTTATCCTCCTACTGTAGAGCAAGAAATTTACTATTTCCTGGATTCCAAGGCTGGAAGGGTCTGCTTGGTCTGCATAACATTATTCAGGAAGTTCCTTCAAGCATTTTCTGTGTGTCTGTTTTAGGTATTTTTGCTATTTGTGTATATGAAAGTGAAGTTGTAGCGACAAGTCTCAGATCATTGAAATATGGTGTCTAAGAAAAGTATGTACCTATGTATCTATATGTATCTATTCAAGAACCTACCAATGCTGTTGTAGCTAATGTTGTCATGTTTCTTACAGCACAAGGATTCTATTATTCACATGATTACGTTCTGGGTCTACTCTGGTGGAAGGAAAGAAAAATCTCTTTAAACAAACAACATTGACCCTACAAACATAACTGTATCATTAAAATTTTAGTTTAGAAAATAGATTTAATTTTTTCTTCTGTGCCAGCTCTGTCCTGGCATGGATGGCAACAAGTCTAAATGCTAATAGTCCTACAGAGAGAACAAGGCCACCTCAAGTTTTGTAATGCCAGGTTAGTCTCCTGTGCTGCTGGTTTATTAGAAAGAAACTGAGGGCCAAGTATTTGGATAGTAACAGTTCAAGCTCCTTTATGCTATAAGAAGGAGATGACAGGTAGCAAAATAAGGTTTCCTGAAGCAACAGGTTTTGCTGACCCCAGTGAGCTCAGAATAAAATAACTTTCAAAAATAGGTAGACAGCTATCTTTACTGTCATTCTCCTGAGCAAAGACAAAACTTGACTGAAGCATGGAGAACTTTGTTTAATGAGCATAAAGGTAGCTTAGTGTTCCCCATGGGTGTCCATGAATGGTTTTAAAAGTCTGAGTGTCTCCCTGCCATTAAAAAA
>JANHGN010021962.1:125379-147949 GCA_024605025.1 Megaceryle maxima | reverse complement strand
CATTAAAAAAAAAAAAAAAAAAAAAAAAATTAAAAAAAAAAAATATATATATATATAAATAATTGCTTTTGGACATATGTCTGGCCATTGTCTTCTTGCAGGCCAGCTTTGCACAGCAGTTTCTTGTGGTTGTCCCAGAAAGCCCTGAATGTGTGTCCATTTTCAGCATTACCCAATAGTCAGCTCCAAAGGAAAATTCAGATTGGTTCTGGAGCATATCTTGAACAGGATGTGTTTGGTGATTTGCAGGTATGTGGCACCTACCACACAGATATCCTGATGAGCCTACAGTGTATCAGGTTTTTCCCATTGTTCAGAAACACATGCCAGCAAGTTCTCGGAGTGATTTCTTCTTCCATTGGATCACTTCTTTTGTCATCCTGGGCTCCAATAATCAGGACAGACCAGCCTGATCTTTGTACATTTGAGTAAGAGAGAAACCATAACAGTGGTGTTTTGGAGAGTTGATTTAATTATCCCTTCTCATTTTCAGCTCATGCAGGAAGCATTTTTTTTTTTCTTACACATTTAGCCAGAAACATCACAGGCATTTTTATGGGCTTACAGCAAAAAAATGTCATAACAGCAGTCTTGAATATTCCATGACAGCAGTGTTTGTGTCACTTCTACCTTGCTACATCTGCCAAGGCAGCTGGCTGCCTCCCAAGAGAATTAGGGTCAGGCATTGCCCCATCATAATGGTGAGCAAAAAGGGTTTTTAATGTGAGCATATTTGAGCTGAGATATGAAGCAAGGAATCAAGCCATTCATGTATCAGTTGTAGAATATTCCACAGGTGAGAGAAAAGTAATTTCAGCTTCATTTATTGGGATATTAATACATCTGGTGAGGATAATAAGCAGTGGAGAATTTTCATGGATGTATTCTCAGCAACACTGGAAGATAAATGCTGGTAGAGTTTCAAGCAAAATAGAATTTGTAGTTGCGTATTAGATCCCATGGCAAAACCATGGACTGATCCAAAATTCAATGTCAACTTCTTTTGACTTCAAGGAAGTCAGAATCTGAAGGCTGGAATTTAACAGAACACATTTTTGTATGTTTTGTTAAGGCTGGTCTTCAGTTTTCTAGCAAAAATGGAGCATGAGAAGCATTAAGAAGCAGATAAGACGTATCATGAAGAGCAACATCTGGGTAGCACCTTGGCTGTGGTGAAAATGTTTGCATGTGCATACACTTGGAAATATACACTGGACTTACCTGAAAGATAGGAGAGCACCAGAAATTGCAACTTATATATGTAAATGCCATTACTTATTGGGCAGTGGTGCATTTAATCAAACAAATTTTCTTTACTCTCCTAAACTAATTCTAGCAAGGAAGGGGTGTTGCTTCAGCTGTCAAAGCTGTAGGAAGAACCATTTTGGGACATGCTGAAATTCCTTAAACACAAAGCTTTTCTTTACAACTCAGTTTCTCCTGAGCTTGTGTGTATACTTTTATTTCAAGAACGTAGGCTTCCTTGAAGACTTGTTCCACCTGGGGAGAGATGTTCCTGTCTTACTTAGTGTCAGCTTTGATTCAGAAGGTAATACTGCATGGATCCAGGAAGCTGTGGCCTTTCCCACCAGTTGGTCATCTATCATTTCATTACAGTAAGGTTACCAAATTGACATGTTCTGGACAATTCTTCTACTGCAGCTGTATAGCTATCTAGTATCGCATCAGGCAACTATGCATGCTGTCTCAATTGATAATACTCTGATGCTATTAGCAGATGGCAGAACATGACCTACCTGTGAAATCTGACCCACACTGATCTTCTAACAGTGCCTGTTTTCTCAGGGGATGTCTTGAGACATACTTCTATCTTCCCAGTCCAGCATTGCATCTGTGTTTTATTTCCCATAGGAATAAAGGATAAATACTGCTGGTATTTGGCCTTGTAACTGCTGATGACTATCTAAGAAATGAAGATTTGCTGTTAATATTAATTCTTATCATTTCTTCAAATGAGGCTGTAATGAAACTTGATATATAGTTTTTTAAATAGTGGTGCAGGAGCTATTTTAAACTTAACAACTGCGCTATCTTTTCTTCTTATATTTTTCATTAATCTTCATGTGCTTAATTAGTTGCTGTTCCTCACTGGGAATGTTTGACTAGAGTAGAATGAGACTAATGAAATCTCTTGGGTTGCTACTGCTGAAAAGGAACAGGACTAAGTGCCAGAAAGAGATCAAGCCTGGATAAATACAGTGTTTGTTCATAGGTTAGCCCTGTGTGGCAATGTTTGCATAAAGAAAAAACAGTTGAAGATAAAACCACAGACTAACATGCTTTCAAAATTTTCCTGTGACCTATTCCATGGGAAATGGTTCTTTAATTGTCACCCTTAGTCTGCAGAACAGATATAGGTAACATTTGTGAGGACTGGAAATCTATACATAAGGAGAGCTAATGGGACAAGTTAATCTAAATTTGAAAGCCTGACATGCAGTTTAGCAAATATCATCAAACCAAGACCAAAGTGTGTTATATCCTAACCCTAGGATAGGCAAAATAACCTACAGTTTTGAAGTTAGAGGGGAGAAAAAAAAAAACAAAACGCATGAGATGTCACCATGTACTTGGTTGGAGGCTGAACTCTGAGAATGAAATCTATTGCTAGCAGGGCTCTGCAGTAGGATTTGGACTGGGTCCTGCATTTCCTTATTTTTACCTGAGACAGTATTTAACATCTTTAATTTGCTTGTTCAGAAGACTGTGTCCACAGCTTGCTTCGTGTTTAGCCAGACTATGTCAGTTATCATGGTGCAGTATAAGGGCTTACACTGCATATTAGGTTATGAGACAAGATACAATCTCCCTGTTCACTGTTTGGAAGCAAGAAGTAGCGTTTATCTTCCCCCAGCATAAGGCATTAGTGGTCACTATTACAAAGGTCGTTCCATGCTGTGATAACAGTATAACAGATACTATCTGTATGTCTTCAGAAGAATAGGAAATAATGAGCCAGATTCACTTCTATTCAAGTTCCATTGAAATTGGAGAAAATATATCAGTGGGAATTTTGGCCTCTTGCATGTTAATTGAGCTCTTTTCAGTTCAGTGCTTTGTATTACTTGAATTTTAAAATTATGGCCATAAATTGTGCCTAGTAATACTAGATCAAGACCTATTTTTATTGCCAAGCACACAGCCTCTTGGGCCAAGTTTCTGCTGCAGCAAACTGCTCCTTGTAAGGTAACTTTGGACTTGAAAACCCTGTTGTTAAAATGACACCGTTTGCAACTAGCACAGTTACCTGCTAAATGTGATGTGTACCACATTTCAGTGCCTGACAAGATCTGTACTTCTTAAATGAAGAGTAATGTGGCAGGAGAACGGGAAGCATGTGTCTGTCTAAGGAGACCCAGGCCTTGTCACAGTGTGAAGACTACACATCCTCAGGCAGGTATTTTCAAGTGAGATTCATTGCCCCAAGGGACCTGGTAAACAGATGCTAAGAGGCTTTGATTTGGATTGGTTTCTCCAGAGATGCCTGCCAACCTGGGCTGACCTGTCTGTCTTACTCTGTTTTCCTTTTCTCATATGCAAGAAATACAACTGGGAAGGAAAAAGGGAAGGTGGCATTGCTAGAGGCTTGAAGGTAGTAAGCAGCTGGCTGTGAGATATTGGCAATAACTGGGAAAAAGTGACTTTCTGATTTAGATATCAACTTCAGTGAATAATGTTCAACCCAATGCTTATGAAATACTCCAGAGTTCTTAGACTAAAAGGTTTCCCTTTTCAGGTGAAATTGTCTTATTAATTTATCTGACTTTAATTTAACCTATTTTTATCTAATCAATCTCACATTATTGTATTCTCTGCTTGTAATTGATCTATTTTCTGCTAGATGGCTCACTTTTTTACTGTATGTATGTTTACAGTAATGAACCTGTAAACTGAAACAGCACAGTAATTGTTTTTTAGGTAGGTAATATTTCATGAGTATTGCCTACGAAGCAGTTTCTGATGGTCTTCAGGGGTAAACATATTAAAGCCAGGTACTTGTAAGCTCTTTTACAATCTATTAGCATAATAACATCCTGTAAAATAAGCATCTTCATAATCTAAGAACCTCTGATGTTGGTCTATTAACTGCCATCATCTTCAGCTCAAACTGCCAATGGTCTCCATATCTGGGCATCATTTAGTATTATAGCTGAGGAATCAGCTGTTGTTTTGTGGAAGTGACCAAGATCAAACAACATACCAGAGTTTTAGCTTCTTTTGCTTTAAAAATATGTCTGTGTGAATGGGAAATCACCTTGACAAATGTTGCTTTATGCTGAGTTATGCTTATATGCTCATAGCTTAATAAAATTATATCTTGAAACCCTTACATTTTTTCGTGTATTTCCTCTTCATACCAAGCAATTAAGTAGAATGTGAGGAAAAGATAACTTTCTTCCTTTATTTATTGAAGTATCAAGGGTTACATTTGACAATGGTATTATGATACACATCTGGTTTTCTGTTTCTGTTCAAATTAGGAATGCTTTAATGATGGCTCAAGAATTAGAAAAAGCAATGACTTAACTAAACTGATGGAATTCCCTAAGAATGGGAATATATTATTTTTTATACAAGATTTGTTAATCTAGGAATTGTTGCATAGTTAGTTACATTGTGCAGATGAAAATTAGATATCCTTGTTTCCAACTTTTTGTCATCGTACTATAAAAACTACAATGAGCTCTAACTGTCTGGTCTTCACTGAATATCATAATTAAATATCATAATTATTATTTCCTAGGTGATGTTCAGCTAGTCTTGAGAGATACCAAAAGTTTTAAAAGTGCCTGTGTTTAAAAGAAGTCCAAAATATTATTTTAAAATAGAGAGGTATTAAGGTTTCACTTTCCTATTTTGTAGCTTTTAGTGATACATAAACCATATAATGGATAATGTGGAGGGAACAGTCTGAAAGTTCCCAGCTGCAGCTTTTTTTCTTTATCTGTATAATCTTAACCTCATTGGCTTCATTATATGGAAATATAATTATTACTTTATGAAGGTAATGGACACAGCCCACTTCTCTGTACCTTGCAATTGGTATTACTTTTTAAGGACATCAAATGTTTGTTTAGAAAAGTTGGAGTTGGTTTCATAAGGTCTCACTGTCTTCAGTGATAGTCTGGTTTTTGTCTGTGCTTGATTTTTTTTTTTTTTTTTTTTTTCCTCACCCCTGCACACTCTTTGGGAAAAAAAGTTAATTCTCAACTTTAAAGACAGCAAAACTGTCCTGAGAATTAGAGGTGAGAGAGTCCAGGAAATCTGACTGTTGGCCAGAGAGCCATGTCTTTGTTGGAGATGCTTGCTCACAAGATGCCAACGCTTTTCAAGCATGTTGACATCAGTGAATGTCTGGATTCTTGGCAATGCAGACTCTGCCTTTAAGTAAATGTATTTCAGAGTAGATTAGTTTGCAAGCACTTGAATTGATTTAATGTGTGTTTACTCTTCAGATAGTCACTGTGGCTGTTTACCTCTGTAAGATAAATATTTTAAATTGCATTTGAACCTCACATTAACATTTATGTTCATGTCATTATAGTTTCCTTTTGTGAATGAGATTTACCTATCAGTCTTAAAGCTGTAATAAGAATGAGTCTATTTTTATAACTTTCAGCTTCTCACGATAATCTGCCACGGGGTTGAATTAATTTTGTGGTGTGTTTACTGCTCATTCATCATCGGAGTCTCAGCAATGAAGCAGTCATCAGGATAGAAAAGCATTGGTATTTTGTGAACAGTGCTGGGCTGACAGGTCTTGCAATGGAAATCCACGTATAACACAGTGCACCCACCTTTTCCTGGGCAGTGACTGTATCAGGGGAACTGAACTAAGGGTCTCTGAGGCCAAAAGCTTGACAGCTGAACAAGAAACTGGATAAAGGCATTTATTTCCTTCTGGAACTTGTCACTAGAAGGGCCATAGTTTTCAGACTCCTACAACTCATTTGCTAGGAGCAGAGTGCAGTCTTTCTCTTCGTTTCCTCCACAGCTGCCCAAATAGACACTTTGTCATGGCTCTTCTAGGTCACTGATACAAATCTGACACCTAAGAGAGGGGGTGTGTGGGTGTGTTTGTAGTGTGTGTGTGGTGGTGGTGTCTGCCACCATCTTTCTGCTTGCTGATGTATGAAAATATGCCCAGTGACTGGAGTAGTAGAATAGAAAATTTAAACTTTTAAACTTTTTAGATTATTTTTCCAATAAGGGATTTTGGCTATTTTTTTATCTTTATGTTCGGAAGTGCATCTGACAGTAGCTGTGTCACTTCAGTCTGATTTCTTCCAGGTTCTCTTTCTGAAAAATCAGAAATTCCAGTCTGTCCAAACTATAGTTTTCTTTTTCCGTTCTCTAAGGACTGATAAATTTTGTATTTGGTTGAACTTCAGAGTTTATGGTGATATGCCTGAGTATAAATCAGTTTCTGTACTTCATGGAGAATTTTGGCAAATGTTTCAGAGCTCTTCCACTGCATAGCTGGCTTATAGCATTACTGTGAAACTTGGAAACTTTGCAGTTCACACAGTGTTAAACTATATATTAAGTGGAAGTAGCATGGTTGCGTATGCCATGTGATTTATTAGTTGGAGCAGTATGCTTACATAAATACCATCCTAAAAGGTGAATACCAAGGTATTCAGTTGAGGTCCTTCTAGTTTTGTAAAGGATAGAGTCTTTCATTTAAATTCTTAATTTGCCATTTACCAATGTAAAATTATTTGATGGGTAACTGCAAAAAAATTTTTTAAAGAATTAAGAATGTAATTGTGTAGCTGAAAAAATCTGAGCCTATAAGGAAGCAGATACAAATGAAGTTATAAGGAGATTAATGCCATGAACATCATAGTTTCAAAGTGCACAAAAAAATGGTTTCAATAATTTAGTACTTGAATGTTTTCTATACTTTTGTGCAGAAAGAAGTGTATTCAATAAATCTGGAAATTATTTTCCAGTTGTTTACCTTGATTCTTTTGGCTGTTTCTAGATCCACAAAAATGTCTAACATTTCAGTGATATAGGAAGGAAACATCTGATCTATGGGGGGAAATGTTACAGAAAACAAAAAGAACAGAGTCCAACCTGCACAGGACTATATATATGGAGGATTATTACTTCCTCCTCTTTTGGCATAAGACTACAGTTGACCACTTTGTTTTAGAAAAGGGTATAGTTAAGAGCCATTTTGGATAAACAGTTCCGGACTACATGGTGCTGAAATACAAGAGATCTTATGTGACCTATTAAATGATTTCTTGTTCACTGTTTAAGATGCTAAAGAAGAAACACTTTCTTGTGAAATTAATTGGAATAAAGATGTCAAGTTATGCTGGGCTGCTCAGTTTACCCTCCTGCTTTATACATGATAGTAGCCAGCAGTATGAATATTTGCATTTAGTTCAGTGTGACTCTGGCTAGAACATATCAAATTGTAGTCAGCGTCTTAGTGTGGCTGGAAATTCATGCAGCATGAAGTCAATTTTCTTAGAGTTCATACACATAGAATATTACTTATTTTGTGTGTCACTGTTTTCTTCAGCACTGAGTACATCTCTGATATCTCAAAGGATAGCTAACAGTGATGGCAGAGATTTCCTTGGAAAGTACTTTTCATATTTGAGCTTTATATCATCTGCATGATACAATCCAAATAGGCTATTGAGCCTCTTCATAACAGGGATCAAATGCTGTATCTTGAGTAAGGACAGAAAACTGTTGCTTTTTCCTTCAGAGACAGATGGAGATGGTTTAAGGCTGGACTTAAAAGTCAGAGAAGTTTACTTATATAACCAGGTTTTATCTCCTATCACTCTTTCTGAAAGGCTATGGAAGCTAGACATCTTGATCAAAAAGCTGATTGCCACCCAGATCTTAGGTACAAGATAAGCCCTCATTTGCTTCTTTTCTTTCTTAAGATAATATATTCAGAACAATAGATAAAGATACTTTTAGAAGAATAGATACTGCTTTGGACTGAGTAATACGAGCTTGTTTGATCTTTATCTTGGAATGTGCAATGAAGCTTTTGGGTGTGTCTGCCTTTTTCAGCACTAATTGCAGGGCAGAATTGTCATTCTTCTCTGTTCTGCTTGTGTGCAAAGGGACTACTTGCAAGAGAAGGAACTTTTCAAGTGTAGTTTAAGTTAGACGTATGGGAATGGTCCTGCTAGCTTGCAGATGTCCTGAGTGACCATTTCCCTCTGTTAACATTAGTGAGAAAGAAGACTGGAATTGGTCCATTAGATCTGTGCATATAAATCTTAACAACTGACATGAAGACATTATTCTGGAAATTTGCAGCTAAGCAGCAATTAAGTCCAAGATGGGAGCAATGATGTAATTAAAGTTAAGCATATGCTTATGATATTATTGTGAACAAAGCTGGTGCTGAATGCTACTACATCACTTTCCTGGATTTGAGCTAGAGTAACTAAACAGTAGACTAATTGTCAGTCACACATCCACTACTGTGTTTTAAGTGGTTCATTAAATCCTAGTTGTCCATGCTGCACTACATCATACCTTCACTAGTAGGATGGTAAGAAAGGACAAACCAAAGATCTGAAGAGGTTTGTTACCTCCTGTAACTAATTTGTCTATGAGCTCAGGGTGCTGTTTTGGTATTGGTTGTTTGATATTTTGGTGATATTTGGAAATGAATGGGCAAAGTTTTGCAGTCACAGAACTGGCCGAGAGCAGTCTTGTCTTCCATAAGTAAGAAACCTAGTCAGATTAAAATCAATTGCTGTGGACAGAAGAGCAGCAAACATGACTATAGCCATAGCATCTGCACAGTAATGAATGTTGTGGTTCACAAACTCTGATTTACTTTTGGTCCTCAGTTCCTTGCAAAAGTAAGGAAAAGTCAGTAAGAAACACCAGCCTCTGGCAATGATTTCAATCCTCTGAGAATATTTATTAAAACTTTCTGTAAGCCAAGTACTTGGTGAAATGATTATTACTTTTATTTTTTCCCAGTTATATAAAGTTTTGACTGTCTCCAAAACATGTTCATAAGAGGTTGCTATGTCTGGACTAAAAAGCATTTATATCCTTTGCTCAACTGTCTTGTAGTAAAATGCTTATAGAAGTTAATTTTAGAATAATACTATAATATTCATGGGGTTGTTGTAGGAGCTTTGAATAATACAATCTACGTACACTCTAGTTACGGAAGCATAGAAACTTAATGCAGAATATAAAAGTATTTTTGAATATTGTTTTTGACAGTGAAGACCTGTAATGTAATATGATGGATCATTGTGAAAACTGATTTAAAATCTAGCCCAATTATTCAGAAATACAACAATAAAGGATCTCGTTATAGGGTTAAGAGAACAAATAGTAAAATTTCTTAGTGCATACCAATATGACATTATGGAAGATATCTGTGTCAAACAGAGAAAGGCAGTGACAGGTAAAATATTTCCATGGCAGTGTGTATTTGAAGAGAATGCCAAATTAGATTTTTGTTCTGACTCCACTGGTAATACATTTTATACTTTCTAGACCTTTGATTCCCATGCAGTGAGATGCTCTCTGTACTGACCTTTCAGCAAATACAATGCTGCTATAATTCACATTTTATGCCATACAAACATGTGGTTATTGATATTAATTCCTAAAATGGTGTACAGAGAATATGAAAAAGATGAACAGTATTCTGGGTAAGATGAGAGAAATCGCATAGATAAGGCTAGGAGACATTGTTTTATATCACAAGATTTATTGTACAGTTCTTGACACAGTGTATGCTAAACAAAAATTAGTATTAGTGAATCAGTGGTGGCAGACAAACGTGGCATAATTATGAACTGCAAATGTTAGCACGGTCCTTTGTTACCTAGGCAGTTAAGTCATTAATAAGAGAAGTCATACACTGAGATGTGGGTGCTGAAAGTACTTTAGGAAATTATAGTACATAATTACATCTTTTCTCATTGAGTATTTTTCCCACCTGTTTTGAATGTTTTATTAGTTTTAGCTCTTTACAGACACTAAATATTAGCAGTGCCTTGATCCTTAGCCAACTCTCATTAAATACAATTGTCTAGATCCTCTGTTGTTGAAAGTTAGTACAACTACGTGGATTTTTCAATAACTTTCCCGTCCTGCAGGACTGTGTTGGTTTGTGCCTGCTGAGAATCTGCCAGAGTATGAGATTTGCCATTGAACTGAAGCTGGAGAAAAGACTGAAATTTCAGTTTTGTCATTTCTATGAAGTCTGTGGTAGAACTGATAGGAAGTCTGTATGGGAATCACTAACCCTCTGGTGAAGACACCACAGGGCAAAGATTTGTCATTTTGCATTTTCATTCCTGAGCTGGAGTTAGTGGGAAGTAGCCTGGAGGGCTGCTTGAGGGAAGGTGTCCCTTGATGTGAGTCAACATGAAAGACTGGGGTTACTCAGGCATGCTCTGCTTCCTGTCCCGGCTGTAACTTTCTGTTGGATTGTGCCCTTATAGGGCAGGTAACAGCCTTCCATGCCAGCCCAGGCACCTCTGCCTTTCTTAGCCAGGCAACCATCCAGTGCAAGAGGAGTTTTGAACTCTTGTTTAACTGTAGAGTGGGGAAGGGGCTCTCAGCTGTGTGGGACAAGACAGCCTGCAGCAGAGAGGAGACTGCATGAACAGTGGGATGTGTAAATACAGCGACTGCCAGCTGTGAAAGGACGTGACTTCTGAAAGCAATGTTGCAGTGCCACTCTGTGCATTATTTAGGAGGTAAAAAATAACCAAATGCCCTATTACTGTATATGATAGTCGAACATATATGTAAACAGGGAGCGAGGAGCTGAATGTAGAAAATGTTTTGTAATATGTTTTGATACTGTTTAGCACAAGTGCCAAAAGTACTTGGATGAGATGCAGATGGAATTAAACAATGACCACTGTTAGATGCATTTGCTGCTGAGCTGATGTGCAGTACTGAAGCACAGTTACTGCAGGGCCACTTCAGCATAAACAGTGTGTGAAGTGGGGGAAATTGCTGAGCTGCTTGAACAAATGCTTTCTTCAGGTTCACTGGAGGATCAGAATGACTTATGTCTAAAGGGCAATGTCCTTATCTTAGTGAAGCCAGGGGCAAAACTATTTTCCCAGATATCTCTTTAGATGACAGACAGAGAAAAGGACTTCTGACTCCAGCGGAGAACTGGTGCCTGAAGTTAACTTCTGCTATTGTGCTGAAGATCATCTGGCACTGATATTTTTCTTCCTCTACCTGACGTGCCCTTAGTCTACACATTGCTAGAGAGAAGCTGCTGGAGGTGTTTTGTGAACTTCAGTAAATTTTGGACTGGTGTGTTGAGCATTAAGAACACAATATACCTTTTTTTTTTAATATATATATTTTTGGCTGAGTATTCCTAGCACATCCATTCCATTCTGCTCACGCCTAGTTGCACAAGTGAAATGTGGCCTTAAGAGGAATGCAGTGAGGGACAGTGACCATGTGAGAAAAGCAGTAATGCTAAGATCCACATGGCTTGAATAGATATAAAATTTCAAATTGATAAATGTGCACAGTGATGATTTAAGACTCAATTTCATGTACTCCTTGGTTCCATGGAGTTTTCAGTCTGAACTTCTTTGTCCAGTATGCAGAGCAGGTCTCTCTGTTCAAGGCAGATCTCAGAAGAAAGGCTTATTTTATACCAATGTAACATTTCCTTAGTGATTAGTTGACACAATTTTATTAACTTACATTGACTGGGTTTTAAATGCAAATTGAATGCCTTAGCAAAATTGCCAAACAAATGATAGCAGAATTAGGCCAGAATGAGAGCAACAAATTGATGGGAAGATCATCATCTGCAAAAATCATAAATTAAGTGAGGATCAAAAGCCAACTTGATTATTGCATAACAATTAGATAGCAACAGTTTATCATTCGGGTAAAACCATTAGCTTATTCCAAAGTGCTTCTGTATATTTGCTAATATAGTAAGTGTATTGCTACTGCAGGTAGCTGAGGACAGCACTTGAATCTGTTGAGATACAAGTGTGTGATAGGTAATCTGTGTACACATGGGTTATTTGCTGAGTACTTCCCTGCTGTCAGTTTTCAAACAGGTTGATTTTCCATGAGCTCCCAATGACAGCAGTGCCCAGAATCTTCAAATCTTTAAACCGACTTTGGAAACTAGTACAAAGTCCTACATGTCTAGGCCTTGATCCTGCTTTCATCTCTATTTCAGTTTGGATTATTGTCCATGTATAGAGGTCACTTGAAATGAAGGATCCCTTATGGCTGTGAGGATTGGAATTAATATATCCCATCACAGGGCATAATTAGACATCAAAGGCTAATTTAACTATGTGGAGGTTAATCGAGGTTAACTATTGTGGTGTTAGGGGAATACTCAGTATAATGTGGGGGATACTTATGACATAACACTTTTCAGATAACCTTAACACTGAAAACTAATAAGTATAATTTATAGGTAGTTTTAAAGAATAATACTAGCTGTACTGTAAAATATATACTGCATGATGCAGTGCTTCTGTGCAAAGAGATAAAGCAGTACAGGTAGTGGCTAGAGGCTGTAGAAAAAGACTGAGGTAGTAGTCTTCTGTAACAATTTTCATATGTAAATAAGATATTCTATGTAACTAAATTGACCAAAATCTTCACTGAAAAAAAAACCCAACAAACTCTTACCTTTGAAGCCACATATAACAGAGCAGTGAGCTTTGAAGTAGTGTTACAAAAGAAAAAAGGGGAAAGGGGATAGGGAGGGGGAAAAAAATAATTACAAAAAAAATCCTAAAGCCCCAGCATAGACAGAATTTCTTTTCTACTGACTGGGATATCTACCTGATATCCCAGGCACAAACTGAGGATTAGCATAGTTCCCGTTACACTAATTGACATACTCTGTGTATATATAAAATATATACAAATATATATATGCAGGTTTTCCACATGTTGCTGTAAGGACAGATTTTTGGAACTCTATCATTTCTCTAGAGAGCCAAAATATCCAAGAGTTGTAAAGATACTTGATTTGAGAACTCACTGGTACCTGATACCTGAATCACCAGGCTCATAGTCATAGAATCATTAGGGTTGGAAACGACTTCTAGGATCAAGTCCAACCTTCATCCTAACATCTATCTATCTATCTATCTATCTATCTATCTATCTATCTATCTATCTATCCATCCGACCATAGCCTCAAGTGCTGCATCTACTTTTTTTTAAACAGCTCCAGGGATGATGACTCCACTACCTTCCTGGGCAGCCTGTTCCAGTGCCTAACCACTCTCTCAGTGAAGAAATTCTTCCTAATATCTAATCTAAACCTCCCCTTAGGCAACCTGATGCCATTTCCTCTCATCATTAGTAATTTGGGAGAAGAGACCAACACCAGCCTTGCTACAACCTCCTTTTAGGTCATTATAGAGAGCAATAAGGTCTCCTTTCAGTCTCTTCATCTCTAGACTAAACAATTCCTGTTCCCTCAGCCTCTCCTCATCAGGCTTGCTTTCCAGAGCCCTCACCAGCTTCATTGCCCTCTCTGGGCCTGCTCCAGCACCTCAATGTCCTTCTTGAGTACTGGACACAGTACTCAAGGTATGGTCTCACGAGTGCTGAGTACAGGGGCAAAGTAATGTAGTTCTCTCATTAAGCTTTGGAGTTCTCAAAACTCGGGCAATACTGATCTACTTTTAGATGTAACAGGAGATATGGTGAGATCTGCTATAATTAAACATAAAGATGAGATTAATATTTTGCTATATTTTTACTTCATTTGAATATACAGTATAATAAAAGCTGCTCCCTGTGAAAGAAGAATACAAATGGTTTTGGAGTGCATTAAGACACTATTTTGCATATTAGGCGACTACATTATTTGTATGGATTGAATTCACCCAAAGATCGTTTGCATGTACATAGTACTTGATCTACTGCACAGCCCAATTAAATTGAAACCTTGGAGGGCAGTACCCCTGTTGGAAGATTACATTACCCTTCACTAAATCTCAAAGACTAAGACAAAGAAGCTTTTCCAAAGGTATGCCGGTCATAGGGATAAAGTGCTTAAGCAAGGCATCCAATGTGCAAGTTTATGAGATTAGCAGGTCTTTATCTTTATCTGAAATTATTTCATAAAGGGAACCCCAGTCCAGGGTGAGGGTTGGAAGTGCCATGTGCCAGCCTGAGGGCGGGACCCTCATTAGCTGTGGTCCTTATCTGTGCTCTGCCAGTGCTGGCTGAGTCCTGAAGTCAGCTGGCCCCTTGGAATTTAAAGCTTCCATTTTAATTATGTTTAATCTTTTGCTACTGCAGATCCAGCTGTATAAATTATTTAAAAGGCAAAAAGCTTTGCCTCGGTAATTAATGACAGGTTTGTTAGCTACTGTAACAGCCTGAGGCTTCACTTCTCTTACATAGTTCTGTAACAGTCTCATGATTACCTAATATAACAACCAACCTCTATGGCTTTATAAAATTATAATTGATGGTTTGTACCAGCAGCACTTGAAGGGGTGATACAGCAGTAGAGTTGGATGTATCTACTGTCACTGAGAAAATAGGCTGGGGAAGAAAGAGCTGCAGCCTGTCGACAGTTTTCAGCTACTCAGGAAATTCTGTGAGTTACTGAGATCACTGAGGCTAACCAGCTTTATGTCCAGCATTAGTCAGTGTTTCACCACACCTGAGAGATGACAGGTATTTTGAATAGGCAGAACACTTGGGTGGTAGTGGTAATTATATAAAGTCTTACACAAACCTTTCACCTGCTTTCTTCCATTTCCTGCTTTGTGAGGGAATACTCTTCTATTAAGTGTCCTGTAGATGTTCTTGTGGAGGACTCATTGTTCTCAATCATCATGATACCAGAGGTCAGATCCTTAACTGGAGCCTTCTCCTCTATAAGGTGTTAGAGTCGCTCTTGCAGGGCCTCATCGAAGGTTATCATGTTTCTCAAATGACAGAGAAACACAGTTCATCTGTCAAAGCTCAGTGCTGAAAGTAATATAGTAGTCTTTGAACAGTGTACTTGGTATTTGACAGTTTTACACATTGGTCTTAGATTTTATGGGGTTGGGGTTTTTTTTTTTTTTTTGATTGCAACAAAACTAGAACCTGTTACCTAGAGCTTGAATCCTCTGCTCTCCACACTCACTGGCAGTACTAAAATAATGTCCAGAGTTCCAGAAACCCAGAATGAACTGCCTAGTTTAGATCTAAACAAATAATTTTTGCATTAATATTTCTTATATTATTGTGTGCTGACAGAATCACATGGTTTCTGCTGATCTTGTGAGGCCCTTGGTGATGACTTCTTTCCTTCTCCTTCTTTTCAAGTGAAAAAGTCTGCCAAGATGTCTCCTACAAATAGACTTTAGGCCTAAAATTTTATCTTCTCCCTAGCAGTGAAGAGATATCTGCTCTTACATGTGTTTGTAAATGTTTCATAAATGTGCAAAACAAGAGAAAGTTAAAAGTGAAAAACAACATCAATACTGTGATTCTGCAGTGCACCATGAATATATGTTTTAAGTGTCTTTCCCTATGCGGTTGTAAATTTAGACTTTAAGGTTATGGTCTTGGAGATCATCAAAGCTGTCATGTAGTTTTGCACTGTATGTGAAGATCTGATGTACGTACTCTACATTGATGAGACAGGGGAGAGTTAAAAATGTGTGTAATAGGCTGTGATCTGCTCATAATGACGAAAGAAGTTACTGTTCTGGCAGGCCTGCTTTGTGACTCATGAGGCACTGAGGAAGTGGTGTATCTGCATATGATTTATTCATAGCATTAAGTGAATTAGAGGGATTTGAAAGTGAAAATTGTGAGTCTTGGGAGTCTTTACCATCTGCATTTTCTTCCTACCTGTGATGCACGCTGGAAAGCAGGTAATAGGCACAACCAGTGCCCTGAACTTCCTTTGCTTACAGGCTCTGGAAATGAATGTACATGACTTAGTCTGTGTGAGACAATGAATCCTGCTCGTGTGGTTTCAGCTGGAAGCTAAGCTTTTTAAAAACTTAGTGGCCCTTAAAGAGCAACTCCTTTCACATTTAAATTTTGCCACCCCATGCGTCTGACTTTCAGGATGATTCAGGCTGCTTCAGGAATAAATGAGGGGTGTGTGAGAACAAGCCATAAGAATTATGTTATCCTGATCTTTGCTCCTGACAACCTTGCTGATGTGCGGTGAAATATAAAGGGTTTAGAGCATGATTCACTGTTAAACATTAAAGAGAAAAAGTTCAGCTATTCATAAATTTAATGTTAAATCTGTTTTCTGCAGCCAGTGTAAGGCTGGTGATAGCTCACTTGTCTGTACTTAGTAAAGAGCAATGCTCTCTGAAGAATCACATCCCATCGTTTCTGCTGACAGCTATTAAGAAAAATATTTAAAATACCTCTTAAAATTGTATATGTAATTCTTGGTGAAGTGACATTGCATTCTTTTCATTCAGTCATCACCCTGTGCTAGGACTGGAGTTTGTGACACGCTAATTAACTCTGATTTAGCACAACCATTATTTTTGGAGTTAATGGTTAGCGAACATTGTCTAATATTATTACATAACAATTAATATGACTAAGGTAAAAAATGAGTTAAGTAAAATAGGAGGAAAGTTAACATGGCAGTTTGGAAATAAAAATACAATTTTGAGTTTCCCAGCATTGTCGTATAGAACATTGGCACCATCCATCTTTAGAAAATAAGACACAAGGATGGACAATTTCTGACTTATTACAAGGTTCAGTTTAGGGTGAAATTAATTTCTTTGCAGAAGGACAGCTCCAGCTCTGTGCATGATGCAAGCCTTGTATTGCCTTGTGCTAGCTATTACATAATACGTAAGTGAATTTTTCCTGAATAGTTTGTGCCTTGATGTCAAAGCTTTCATTGAAGGGAGGATCTGCCTTGCCTACCCTGAGTGTGTCTGACATGGACTTTTCTGTCTTAGGACAGCCTAAACAGTACTGGGCATCAGATGGACAGTTTCTCCAGGCTTTAGATTGCCGTGAAGGCATGCTACCAATTCATGCCATGGCTCCTATGTGAAACTGAAGCCTCTCTGAAGTAATGACTTGTTTATTTTTCTATTGTGTCAGCCCTGAGCTCCTGAGAGCTGCTGTGGCAGCGTGCTGTAACTGCACCTTCTGCCTGCCCACCTCCTGGGACTGAAGAGAGGCAGAGGGTGACATGATGGCTAGGAGGTGGTCTGTGGACACTGGATCCCTATGGGCAGAACTTCCTATGGAGCCCAGAAGAAAGTTCCTTACAGAGGGCCAAGAGACAGATGCTGGGCAGTGAAGGAGTAGATAAAGTGCTAAGAACAAAATTGGCACATAAAAACTGACCCATGATCCCCAGAATTATCTTTCTCATTTTGATTTATTTTTTTAAATTTATTGCAATGAATTGTCTGAGACCTGATACATAGACATGGAAAGCTGTGTCTCCAATTTCCCTCACTACACAAGCTGCAACTTAAAAAGCAGGAAAGAGCAGCCAGCCTGCGCCATTAAACCAAACATACCCTGCCTCTCACAAATCAGGACACTGAAGTAGGACAGCACTCCCATCAGAAAGGTCCAGTAATGCTTGGGATGATGATTTAAAATGTTGTTTTAATAATAAGCCTTGTTGATTGGTATTTTTCTCTATTTACAAGGGGTATTTTGCCTTCAGGGAAGCTCTTTGCTTGTCTGAGTTAATCTAAGAAGATTAAGCTCTACAAGTTCATGACTGAAAAGCTCATCTGCTTTCAACTTTATTCCTCACCTTGAACATATAATCTGAGTGATTTTTGTATAAATATATAGATGGGTTTAGACTCTGGCTGAACTAGGCTCAAGACTTATCTCCAACTAGCAGGAGGTGGAAATGCTGCTGAGATGCTGTGTTTGTCATCAGGAGTTATAAACTGCTTGTGCACCAGCACACATGTTCTGTGGGGTTTGTCTCTGTAGCCTATGCAAAGAGGGAGAACTCTGCCAGCATAACAGGACCCACTGCAGGAAAATCTTTGACCGATACAGCAAGAAGTCCAGATCAAAAACATGGCAAAGGAATTTCCGATAGACACTGATGGAGTTATGTATGTGGTGTCAGTTCCCTGACTCCACCATTCATGCATTGTCCTGGTGTAGAACAGAGCATAAGCTGTTATTTGAGAGGAGACACCTGCTTTTGATGGTTTGACAGTGCACGTTGGGCTGTGCCTCTGGAAGAGGTGCAGGATTGTCCTGATAGTTTGTCCATCCAGTTGTGTCATCAGTGCATCACCCCTGAAATAGAAGGGAAGCATGCTGATGAGGCTAATCCAGAGCTGGCCATCTACCTCTGCCAGGGCAAGTCGCTTTCCTTTCCTTTCCTTGTGGAATCCTGTTATTCTTGACAACTGTTGCTACCTTTGCCTGTACCTGTCTTTTCATAGCTAACAAACACTAGAACAGGTGTAGAGGAGAGAGGAAGGAGTTCACTTCTAAAATTTTAGCACACTGCCATGCGTGTTCTTCAATATGTGATGGTAAAAACTTGAAAACCTGGGAGGCACATTTAATTGCATTTAAAAGGTACTCAGCATCAATTCCTAAAAGGCAGTAGTATCTAAGAGGGATATGTTTACTGTGTTCCAGCAGTGGTCTAATTTTCTGTGTAAATATTCAAACAAGTTTATTATAAAATATTATCTCTAAGAGTACTGGTAAACTGTAAAGCCATGAAGCTTTACAAGGGATTTTGAGTTAACCACCCAAACTAATTAAGTGAAATTATCTTAATTTGTTTATTATGTTAATGATCTGAATTAATTTATAGTAATTTAGCATATATTACTAAAGATTTATTATGTTTCCCACCAAATGACTTAAGAGCTATAAATCCCATGGTTAAATGTAATTAACGGAGACATATTTATCGAAAGGGATAATTACAACTGATAAAAGTTCTTCAGTTAGTGCTTAATTAAAACAGATCATTCCCCCATAAGTGAAAAGTAAATATGGTAATTACTGGATAGATATTCTTTGCAAAAATGAGTATCTCAGCATTTTAATTTTCTAACAGGGTGGGAAACAACTATATAACTGATTGCTTCTCAATAAACTATGATTAATAATCCCTAGGAAATGGATATTTTTATAGGAGTAAACATTTTCCTAGCTAATGACTAAAGAGTAGACACTAGTCAGAATTTTTGAGTGCACTGTTGCTGTTCTGAACTAATGAACTGCATGGTAGACAATCTGTATATTCTTCCAATAAGACTGTCCCTTGCTTATCTAAGCAGCAGGACTGAGGAAAAAGCAGTCTTGCTGATGATAATGTAGTTTCTTAGGCATACACCAAATTTACAGTGGCTTCTGATGCTAACAGAATTTATTTGGAACTAGATGATCTTCAAGGTCCCTTCCAATCCAAGCCATTCTACAATTCTGTTTAATACATGTAATTCCATTTGAAGAGATTAATCTGTAAATCTGTTGGGGTTTTTTAATATAATTTATAAATACATTGTGTTAGAAGTACTTTCTCCTGGGCTGTCACTTGTAAATCACATTGAAAAGAGGGCAGAGTTGAGAGTAGCAAAAATATAAACATGCAAAACTAGGTTCTTTTCTTGGCTGGAATTATTTAATAAAAATCTTTGGAGACATGGGGAAATAAATGGGCTCTAACTCGTTGATTCACAGCTGCCTGGCTATAAATGAGTGGAAACAGACATTTAAACTCAAATCATTGACACAGAATGTGGCTGTCTACTGGAAGAATTAAGACAGTGTTTTGGCTGGAGGAAGGGATGGTTTGTCCCATGGTACTTAGATTTTCTCATTTTACACATGTGCTACATGAACTGACTTCTACTTGGTGTATCAGTGAGAAGATGCTGTCTCCTGGGATTTGTAATTGTAGTGGTATGACTGGATATACTGTGAAGGACATAAAATTTTGAGACTGCATCTATGAATTACTTCAGGTTGTTGGAGTTTGTGAAAGGTCTTGTGGACGAAAGTACGTAAGTTCAGACAGCTGACATCTGTGGTTACCTGAGTCCTCTGGCAACATACTTTGAGGTCTAGCACAAGTGTCCCAGGAAAATGCCAATGAGCAGAGTGGCTTGGGGAGGGAGTGGTTGTTCACCAGATGCAACACTACAGAGTTTGAGACTCATTTCAGGTATGTCACTGTCTCCCTTCATGTGACCAGAAGGTTTGGATAGAACTGCATGGTATTTTGGTAAAGAGTGTGTATGTTAACAAGTGAGATTTTAGTGGTGGGATGCACACTATTGACAAATTTAGATTGATTATGGCAGTAATTAATACTAAAACAAGGGTAGAAATTTAGAATATTTTGAATCCCTTTTTGATAGGTGGCTGAAGCCCTCTGTCCTTCTGTAGGCACTGCCAAGTTCGATATCGGGGTTCAGACCTGTGATATGGCAGCAGCCTCATCCCAGTGCAGTGTCCCCTTCTCTTCCCTGTATTATTCAAATGCAATTCTTCACTTTGGGGTTTCTCTGGGTATTACACAGTCACACTGCATCAAGAAACACTTCCCAACATTTTGTTTCAGAGTAGCATTTTCGATGAAAAAGTCTGACCTGAATGTGAAGGTTAAACAAACAAACAAAAAGTAATCCATATAGTGAAGTCAAGATTGTTTTCTTTTGGGTCAAATGAAATGTTCTGGATCAATCCAAAATGAATTTTGCAGAAATCTCCCAAAAAGTATTTCAGTTTGAGTAAGACAGGTCTCTTCCATCTCCCTAATGTGTTTTTCATTGATCACTTCAGCATAGGTTGAAAGTCAGGACTAGGATCAAGAGGTGTACCTTAAGGTCCTCAGAAGGAAGGAAACAAATAGGTTAGCCTCATTCAGTGAAAGGAGACCATTGCTATAGCCGCATTTTAAGAGAGGGTTTTTTGTCCTGCTTACTCTTGTGGCTTATGCCTGATAATGAGAGCACTTGAGAGTAGTGGCGGTGAGGCAGTGATAGATTTACTGGAGGGGGGAATTCAGGGACTGTACCAGAGCAAAGAACTATTAAAAGTCTGTGGAGAGTAGCCTTTCAGGCTTTAAAAAGAAATGAAATTGGGTGTGGATCTTGTGAACTAAGCTGTGCAGAGCTGAGAGATGGGAGACGAGCAGAGACTTCGAAGTGACATGCAGACTTCCAGCACAGGGAGGGGGGGAAGGCAGAAATCTTTGAGATCTCAGAACAGTAACAGGTTTCTTTTCATTCTGAAATGAAATTGACTGAGGCAAAATGTTAAATTAGATTAATATGCCACACTCTTTGCAAACATAATTGCACAGACCTTGTGTTTATATGCTTTTTCAGGCTATTTATGGTGTATCTACCTATATCAATTTTACAGAGAGCTGAAAGTAAATGATAAACATCCATTATTAGCAGTAAAAGATGAAGAGGCATCTAATCCCCAGTGAGTGAAAACTCCAGCCTGTACTCAATATTTTGTGCCACTCAGGGGCTTTACAGGAAGTTTGTGTAATATCAGTGATAGCACAACTTGCATAGCTTGGAAGCAATGAAAATGCAAATAAAAAAAGTTTGTGCTCTGCTTTTGCATCTGGAAGAGAGTAAAAGAAAACATCTTGCCTGGACTGGTCCTCGTCTTTCCTAACTTGTGGGGAATTATTCAAAGGGATGATTTTAAAGTAATATATTTTGGGTTTGCTATGATTTACAGATCATTGCAAGGAAGTCAGCCAGGCATAGGACCCCTTGAAATGTTTCTGGTGTAGATGTCTTTAGTGAATTGAGCTAGGGCACTCAAAATAACAAATTCCTGTGCTGTTGGAAAGGTTGTGAAATGAAGTTCAGGACCGAGTTATGCTAGTGCATTTTGGGTTCACTATGCAATTTGATCACTGTCCTTGGAGATCATCAAGATTAAAAGCTTTTCCAGTAAGGATACACCATTCCACTGCTCCTCCAGCCACATCAGTCTTGGTCTTTAGGAGTGCATAGATATTGTTATATGTTATTTGACTCACTGGTGGTGCGAGAGTTACTCTAAGTCTTTGTACAAAGTGAAGGGAAAATCACAAACTCGAGACACCAAACCTGACAAGATTGGTGATAAAATACAAAACAGAGCCTGGGTTAAGACTGAAAGATGCTGTTGAATGGCAGTTGTGATCTCCTCAAAGAAAAGAGAGAGCTGGTGCATACTGTATGAAGCAGCTGAAGAAGCTCATTGTTGAGGTTCAGTGTTGGTGGATGCTTGGAGTTTAATTTGGACTAAACCATAGTAGGATCTGGTTCACTTTAAACTGCACAGAAGAGTTTGTGTCTTATGGACAGGCAGTTTTCTGTGTTTGCTGCTGCTGTATGACCCATGTGATGAAATGCGCATACCAATTAAAAACTCATAAAATTGAGTTACAAGAGCAACAATGCCAAAGTGTATCTGGGGTAGGTGACTCATTTAGTATGGAAACTTGATGGTTGGTTTTGATGTTTTGGATTTTTTTTAATAATTTTTTTTTTTTTTTTTTTTTTTTTTAGTCTGAAAAGGGCTGTTGTAACTACAACTCTTT
>JANHGN010021962.1:112373-125279 GCA_024605025.1 Megaceryle maxima | reverse complement strand
ATCTGGGGTAGGGGCCTCATTTAGTTTGGAAACTGGATGGTTGGGTGTGTTGTTTTGGTTTTTTTTTAATAATTTTTTTTTTTTTTTTTTTTTTTTTTTTTTTAGTCTGAAAAGTGCTGTTGTAACTACAACTCTTTCCCTATAAATATAACTTTGCAGGAGAAAATGTGGGTGGCTTTTTGGTGTGGTGGTTGTTGTTTGTTTCTGAGGTTGGTGTTTGTTTGTTTGGCTTTGTGTGTGTGTGTGTGTGTGTATGTATGTTTGGCTTTTTCTTTTGGTTAAAATACTCAAATTCAAATTTATCATTCTGGCACTTTTTCCAACTGAATGACAAAGAGAAGACATTTCAGAATAACAGTTGTAAAAAAGGAAACTGCATTTAATTTATTATCAAGGTCACTTGCTATGAAGATATCTAAAGCATTCATATTTACATATCTATACAACACAAACAGATTTTATATTGAAGTTCCATTAATTTTTACCAAAGAGTCTTAAAGAAACCATCAAAGATCACTATTGTGTCAGTTAATCACAGTTCTGCATAATCATATCTTACAACCATACATAACATTTTCTGTATACACAGGAACATAGTAATGGTCACAGTCAGTGTCATCCAAGTCTCTTCAGTCTCTTATTCTGGTTTTGGCAGTGGTCAATAGCAGACATTTAAGGAAAAAGCCGAACAAGGGAGCAAATAAATGTTCTCTCTAGATATTTTCATAGATTCCGGCAGTTGTGGCTTAGGGAATTTTGTAAGTTGAATGTTATGTTCACATAATCAGCTGTAATATCCATGAACTTTTCCCCAGACATGTATGAAGAGCAGGTACATGTATCATCTCGTGGCAAAGAGAATTAAGAAATATTTCTAGCTCTTTGTGAAAAGGACCTTCCTTTTGTTTCAGACTGCTTTCTGGCATTTTATTTTTTTCCCCCTTCATATTATATTTTGCAAAATAGAGTAGAATTTATATTTGGTAGGGTTTTTTCATATATATTTGATCATGCTAGTTACTCCTTCCATTGCCTTTTCCAGTTCTGCTCCATCAGTTTGGAAAGATGGAACTGGTGTATATCTACAGATGTTGCACATATTGACATATGTAGTGACAAAAGATTTTTTTGCTCCTATATTTTAAACTCACAATAGTGTTGCTACTGGGCTCTAGCATTGCATATACTTTTTTGACCACTACCTAAAGTAAGCATATTTCTAGAGAGCTGTTCACAGTGACTAAGATCTAAGTGGTCCTGGTTACTTTGGAGATAATCAATACATGTGTATAGATCTGCATGTATTTCCTCTTCATGACTCATTTCTTGACTTTGAGTTTCATCTGCTGGTTTATCACCCCATTGTTTTATGTGCAAGATACATCACAGGTAATTTTGGTTATGAATATCTGGAACAGTTTTGTATATTCAGTGCAATTTGTCACATGAAGATTCCCATCAGTTTTCCCATTACCTGTGAATGAAGTGAGCAGATACCATGGACAGATTGTTTCTTCCTATGCTGGGTTTGCTGCCCCTGACCCTCTTAGTGGGCTCAGAAATACCTTCTTGTCTTATACCAGGATATCTGAAGCTCTTTAAGGGCTTTTCATGAGGAATTTGACCCAAAGCATTTCTGAAGTGGAAGCACAATATTTCACCCAGGTCATTCCTCCAGTATATTTGTAAGGCAAGATTTCTTTCAATAATAGCCATATTGGCATGTTCTCATAGTATCATATTTAAGTGTCTGCTAATTATTTGCTTTATTGTAGTTTCAGCCAAACAGTCAAATTTAAGAGACCCAGCTCTTTGTCTTCTGGAAAGCCTTTGAAAAATTGCTGTAATTTTTTCATTTCTTCCTGTCTTTAGTACTGAGCTGAATGTGAGCGATAGGGTGCATGCCACAGTAAGTACTTCGGCAGTTTCATAGCCAATAATATCTTGGTGCTGGTAACTTGTTACTAGTAATTTTATTCATTTATTCTGAAACTTCTACTGATATTTCAGTTTGACACAATTCCTCAGACATATTTCCTGTGCAGAAAACAAAAAACAACCAAACAACCACAACAAAAACCATCTCTGATATCTGATCATCCTTCATCTCTTCCATCAAGAAAGCTGATGTGAAGAATGCAGTTAGGGCTAGATTTTATTTTTCCTTTTTGACTTTATTTTTTATTATTATTTTTTGCAATGGTTTTATCTTCCTTCAGTCCTTCTTTAATAGCTCAATTTCTTATCAGCCCTGCAGAGTCTTTGGTAGGATTCCTTTTTGACTTGTGGATTGAAAAAGTTTTAGCTATTTACCTTTTGTGTTTTTAGCATGTTAGCTGTTTGAAATCTTTTTTTTTTTCTTACTTTCTTAAACTCCCTATCTAATACATCTGAGTTTCAACTCTCTTCTGTTGTACCTGTTTGGACCCAATTTCTAATTTTACAGGAGGACCTTTTATTAGCTCTTTTATTTTTTCTTCCCTCCCGTTTGAACACATCAACCTTTATTTGATCCTTTTGAAAGGATAAGTGGCAAATGTTTCTTCTGAAAATCTCCTATGGTTTTATAAATAGTCCCCATGCCACCCATAAATGTCTTGCACTTCTATCTGCAATTTCCTGGTGTCCTAGTAATAATCATTTTTAGGTAGCTCTCTTAGAATTAAGCATTACTGTAGATCTTATCTTCCTTATTACATCACTGTCTCTGTTAAATACTCAAGAGTAGTGCTGCTGTTCCTCCTGTGTATGTTTGTCATTTCAGTTCACAGGAATCCTTTAGAGTAAATACTTCCAATGAAAGTATTTTCTCAACCAGATGTTGGCTTTTTGCTCTCTGTGATCTCTTATACAGAACAAGCAGCTTTTCTGGGGTCTCTAGTGTCCTGTCTACCTGTAGGCTTAGTTTTGCTTTCTGGACTTCCCTTCTGCCCCTCTTGGTTCTGCTGTTACTCCAGCTGGCCATCACTGCAAGCTCTTTTCCAAGAGTCTGCTGATGTTTCCATGGCCAACTGTTAGATATATTTATTAATATTTACTACTTATGTTTAGACATGTAATGTATGGTGTGCTTACACCATTAACCTTTTATGAAATGGTAGGGAATGTTGGAAATACAGCTTGGAGAGGAGAGCCAAAGGTGAACTAATTACTTCTTGTGTGGAGAAATCTTGGAGACGTTAGGAATAGTGTTTTATTTAGAATTCTATTTACAAGCAGACTTTCTTAGATAAAAGCAGGCTTTTATCTAAGAAATAGAAAGAAAGCTCCACTTCTCCTGAGCAACTCTACTTGTAAATGAAAGGAGTTTACCCTAATCCTTGCAGCAAGTGGTGATGAAAACCAAGAAATCCAACAAGAAAAGGTCTTTTTCTGCAGCAGTACAAGAATCCTTGAGTCACTTAATTATTCCTTTCTTCGGCAGCTTAAATTACAAAATCTCTTGAATATTCTTGAGGTTCTCTCCTTTCAAAAAAGGCTTATTGTCCTAGTATTCTTCACATACTTCATAAACTATGGTAACAAGAACTTTGAATGATAACTTTTGAACAGAGTTGTGCATAGATCAGACTTGGAATGCCAAAAGATTAGTGGTGGTGTGTTGTTTTTTTTTTTTTTAGTGAAAAGTAAAGCTTTTGGGATTGTCTCAGTGTGCCTAACCTCGTGAGGCACTTCCAGCAGTCTTAGTCTCCCTCAAGTTACAATAACCTGACTTCAGGACAGAAATCAATCCAAATGCAAATCTGATTTATTTAAGCTGTGTTTCCCTTGGTAATTTCTGTCTGTCTGTTTCTCCTGCACATACCTGCTCATTTGCACACATGCAGATAACAGTCTAGTACACACAGCTAAAGTATAAGCCAATCAATCTCTGTGTCTGGAGGAAAATAGAGATTGTTTATTTTCATACCTAATTACTCCGTATTAAAGAGCAACAGAACTTTTGACAGGAGAAATTATTTTCTTATGTAAGTAATAAGAGGAAGTGACAGGCCCTTATAGGGAATGAATTGGGAACACAGCACAATAACAAACTCCTTAGTAAAAAGGATACGTTGGTTTTTTTTCTGCAGAAATATAACTGAGACTGCCAATGTTCAAAAGATTGAAAAGGGATATAACATAAGACCCTATAAGTAAGAAAAGTGTTCTCTGTCATGGTGATAATACCATGGGGAAATACTGCAAAACAAAATGAACAGAACAATCAGTTAATACTCACTATAGGCTGGTAGATCCTGAGAAGAAAGGGACACAAAAATCTGTGTTCTATGGCACTGAGAGGTACCAAGTTGAACAGATCAAACACACAGTGTATATATATTCACAGTAGTATAAAGTCCTACTGCAAAGAGCTAATACTCTCCCTGGATGGACAGTGGCTAAAATGTTGAATGGCTGAACATTGAGAAATACTTTCTCTGTTCAATGGCTGTACTCTGAGGGGAAGGAGAGTCTATACCCTTACAAAAACAAATAAACAAACAAAACCAAACAAAAACGACCAACCAAAAAACCCCCAAACAGTAGAACCAGGAGCTGAGCAATGATTTTCTCTTCTTGTAACCCAGAGGTGATTAACTGTTTTCAATGTAAGAAAATGACCAACCTGACTGTGTAGAAATCGCAGCTAGGTGAATGAAGACTTGAAAGAACAAACCACTTTTTCCTCCCTATTCTAAGAATCAGAAGGACTGTAAATGTCAATTTGGCTGAGTTGTTCTAGGAGAAATCTTGAATTCTTTGTCTGACAAATAAGAAACTGAGATAAAGCTAGATAGCAGGTGGGGAATGCATAACAACTTCCAGAACTGTATGAAAAACCAGTAATTTACTGTGGGCTGTTTTAAGAATGTGACTTACAACTTCATAAATTCCTAGTAAGCTTGCTTTTGTATTATCAATGTTATCTCCAGTCCTCAGGACTGATAACACACAGCACAAATAATCTCCAGTCCTTTCAGTCTCTGTCACCTAAGTTGCAGACTTCCCCGCTTTATGCCCGTGCTTCATTTTTCCCCATCTGCAGATGTTTGCTGACTGTTCCTGAGTTCTCTCAATGAGTGGAGGTATTGAGCTGATCATAGGCTCAAGAAACAGGAAAGACCTAACACCTGTGGCTTGGTGCATCCCCCAGCACCTCTTTGCCTCAGCCCATAGCCCTATCTGATACCCAAGCAGGACTGAGACTGCTGGGAGGACGTGTGTCTGCCCTCCAGACCACACTGGAGGACCACATTGCTGCAGAGCTAATGCCTTCCCTCTGTTTTTAACATCTCAGACCTTGCTAACACCCATGAGCCACAAAGCGCAGTGTGGTCCTTCCTTTATTTTTTCACATTAATTTCTTTTTTAAAGCAGACCCATTACAGGAAATGTTTACAGCATTTCTCCACAGCAGCTAACATTAAACATTTAACAGCTCTCCTCATGGGCCATACTGAAATGCAGTGCCGTAGTGTGCTGGAAGGGGTCTCTCTGACACATGCCAAAATAGTCTTTTAGAACTCGTTGCAAAGCAAGCATCAGGGAATGCAACAGGGCTTGATCCCTTGAGACTGCACAAGAAATGGGGTGGTGTGGAGTGCATCTGACTGTCCTGCTGCTGTCAGGACTGGGACAACTCATCATCCTTGTCTGCAGACTCAAGAAACCATATGGTGGATTTCCCCATACTCTCTGCCTGGCAATGAGCTGTGGGGAGATGTTTGTTCAACTGCTCAGGCCTGCAAGCAGCCCACTATGATGTGAACTCTCTTGCTTGTGCTCTTCTGTTGTATAACTGGGTATGAATTTGTGATGTAATGAGGACTTCTGTGTATTTTTTCATGTGATGGAGATGCATCTGTCATGCAGGGGCATCAGAGGGCAGCTGTAACATGAGGCTTAAAAGCACTGAAAAACATATGTGCTGTATTATCTTCCAGAAACAGGAGGCAATGCTGATAGGTGTGACAAGCTGAAGCTGGATAGAAGCTGCACTTGCACAACACCTCTGAATTCTGAGTCACTTGAGAAGGGAATGAATTTTGGCCAAAGAAATAAAGGTTACATCTGCTTTGCTGTCCCTGGTGTGACCATGATCCTGCAGGCTAATTTATCTTTAAGCTTGTTAACTAGCTTGGAGAATACTCTCAGTGCAACCCTACCAACAAAAAGATTGGTAGCCAAGAAGAAAAGCATCTGGGTAAATACTGTGTGCAGTTAGCCCCTGCTCAGCTCTGGATTGCTGTAGCTCTGCAGGGCTCTCTGAGAGCAGGCTGAGGGACAAAGTGATGCTGGGATGAAGGATTGAGTCAGAGCTCTACAGGGTAATTAGCTGATTTCACTTGAACATCAAGAGTGAAGCTAGATTTGGGAAGATAATTACTGAAGCACAGGTTGGCTTTTTCTTGGTAGTAAACCCAAATCTGGGAGGGATGATAGGATCTTAAGACAGTGTTCAGCCCCTGCCTATGTGCAAAGTCTTATGCTGCTTCAATCTCACCCTGACACTGAAATGATTACTATGATTATAAACTGGCTCAACAGCAAGTTTTTTTTTTACACTGTGTAGAGACAAGCCTTTTTCTTAAATACTTATGATGGTTTAGAGTAAGATGTATCTTTCCTGCTATTTGCATGAGACAGCAAAAGCAAACACAACATCACCTTTAATTTGCAACAGACAGGTCTGATTCTTTAGTCATAGTTGAGTCCTACACCAGTGCAATTTTATACATTCCCATGAAGTTACTGCAGATTTGTACCAGCTGAAATGGAAATGTCTGCTTGATGTGCAGATTAAAGTATGGGAGCAAGGAGCACAGAAATGGGAAGCAGAAGCTGGTCCATGGGAAAGGAATAGAAATGAGAAAGAAGAATTATCCTGCTTTAACCTAATGCTGTTAATCTATATTGCCCATTATAATCTCAAGTGTCCTGCTTAGTGAAGTATGCAAGCTGTAGTGCTGGTTCCTGCACAAGCAGTGTATCTAATATAAAGGACTGGCTCAACATCCATCATAATAATTACTGTGTCATAATTTTCTGCCCTTCCTACCTCTGCTGCAAAGAGATAGAAGAGGCCTTTCAAGTGTTTAAGAATTTTTGCTAAAAATTTGTCCTTTTTTTTTTTTTAATATGTGGAAATCTGTATTTCTGCCCTATTTATTTTGCAGCTTTGACCTGACATAATGAAATATACTTTATTGCAGCATGTAGAAACTTAATTTGAATATCTGAAAATGTGCCTATTTCATTTAATATCTGAATTTGCTTGGCTGCACTGAAAGGGAGCAGTAAGCATATTAGAAGTTTCATTTGAAAAATGCTTCCCACCAAACCCCCCTTAATTCAATGAGCCGTGGGTTCAGAGACTGCTTGACTCTGAAGTTAAATAGGAAGCAGTCACATATGGTTGTTGCAGCTCAGAGTGGTTAAAATTTTATCTCAGCTTAAGTCTTTTGTATGGAAGATGTAAGCTATTTAAAAAAAAAAAAAAGTGAGTCCTCCCAGATCTGTGAGATGACACCATTAAAAGCTGGTGTTTTAGGCCCAAACTCATGAATGTGTGCTTGCCCCACCTTTGTATTTTAGTTTATGTTGTTAATTCTTGTAGCTGTGGAGTACAGCTTGAAAGTGTGATGTGGATGTAACCAGCCTAACCAACATCCACAAGCCTTCTGGGCTGTGTATCTCAACAGCAGGCTACCTCCAGCCTCTCATCAGTGGGCAACTTTGTGCAGGAAGGACTGTGCAGCAGTTCCTTCCAGGCATATCCACCCTTATTACACTGCACCCAGGCAAGATGTGTCCCTAGACCTGCAGGATTAACTGATGGCCAGGGAGATTTGCAGTGGACCCCCTCAGTGCCTTGGTGTTTTGCTGTTTATGCATTTCCTGCAACAGCAACGCCATGCACGTTTTAAATGTCATAGATAAGACATACTTCTGCTCTGGTGTCCCTGTTGTTGAGGGGCTGTCATCACAATTAATGAGCTTTGTTACAGGAAAGATACTACGGACTGCAAAACAATGATGTATGTCTGCATTTGGGATGCACTGGTAAAGCCTGGAAACCAGCTGAGGGGACCTTAGCCACAGGGCAGTATAGTCAAAGACTTTAAACTGTAGCAAAATCGAGTGATAGCTTTTGGACAATAAGAAGGCTTACATTTTTACATTAATATCTCACTAAAAGAAGCCCACATAAAGGGTTTTATTACACAAAAATATACTTCAGTCACTGAAAAGCAATAAAGATTTCTTCGTAAATGTACCGTAGTAAGTGCTACTGAAGAAAATATGAAGTCTCAGTTCCACAAAAGGATCCACTTGACAGAAAATGTAATTGAGATCAAGACCTGAACTGACCTGATTCTACATGCTGGTTGTGTGGTTGGTTTTGTTTATACATTTTGGTTTTGTTTTTAATTATAGAAACATTTATTTTCTGCCTCTAGGTGTTTTGAAAAAAATCCATCTTTTTGATATGTGACTGCAGAAAAAACAAAGAATAGCTCTGTACTAGGCTTAGGAAACACAGCTAACATACTTTGTTGTCAAAAGAAAAGAAAGAAAAATAGTGGAGTGTGTTATAAGCACTAGATCATTTCATTAAGTGTGTGCAATTTACTGATAATTTCCTTGGTGTTAAGAACTGGCATCTTTCTCTTGTTGCGCACTTTTTTGTGTGTGTGTCCATATGCTGCTTTATGCAAGAGCTCTGGAAACATATGCCGTGTGCCTAGCCTTACACAAGTGAATTGTCTAACAAAGAACTGAAAACTGTCTGGGTAGAGCCAGTTGTATTTTTCTCTTAACTCTGTAAATGTTTGCAGGATGGTTTAGGGTGGGGGGAGGGGCTGGACAGACCCTGTGCATGCCTAGACAGCACAAAGTGTACTTTCTGCAAAACACAAGAAAAACACTTTATCTTTCATCTCTTTCAGCTACAGTAACCTTAACAGGTACAAAACAACAAAAAAGAGATCAAACAGGAATGTGATGTTTGAGTTGATGATATCTCTCTTAAAGGTATAAATCTGATTATATTGAATATAAGCCCCAAGGATCCCCACTGTGGGATGAGCTGCCACCCTGCAGTACCACCTCAGAGAGATTTTTCTACCACAGAGGAAAATTCAGCAGCCTCAGTAGCAAACATTGAGCTCAGCTGCAGCTGGCATTAAGACTAAATTTTTGAACATCTGAATATTGAAAGCCTTTTAAACTCACCTAATATTATTCTATTACTGGAACAAATCTAACAGTAAATTGAAAAAAAATAAAATAGGAACCTTCTAAAAAATATGCTTTCCCCATCCATTTTCAGCTTCAGTATTATGTAAAGATGACAGTTATCAGCTATGTAGAAGAGCAGCTATATTAAATGTTAAATAACCTTTAACAGCACCAAATATTTAATCATAAAAAATTAAATTGACAGTGGTGTGGTTCACATAGTATCCCCTCGAAAACCTGACAGCATCATTTCTCATATATATTGATAAGTACAAGACATCCATAAAATCGTAGGCTCTGTAGCCTTCTATTTATGAGAGGCTATCTAAAACTCATTCATTGCAGGTAATATCAGTAAGTCAATTCAGCTTAGTCTGATAGCTCATAACTTTTCAGACTGTTGTATTTACTGAGCCATAGACTATCCTTTCTTCAAGTGTACTTCAGAAAATGACTTGTACTGTAAGACTATTTCTTTCCAAAGTATAATCAAGTGCTTTAAAATGAGCTCTATAACTGCAAATTCAAAACAGTATTAGACCTTGGTAATAATACAAAAAATATTGCTTTAATAATGCTTTGAAAGCTGCACGGAGTATTGGAAGCATTTTTCTGACTGCAGTAACCCACCCAGAAAACCATCAGTGGGAGTCTGGTGCCAGGCATGTTTCATGCGGTGGCAGAAGCCCCTGTAAAAGAGCTAGTAAAGCTTCATTTATAAATAGAAGAAATTCCTCAGCATGACTGTGGGTGGAGAATCAGCATTGCAGGGAGCAGCAGGGATGGCAGGGTGCTCTGTTTGGTGGATGTGATAATGCCTGGCCCAGTTCAGACCTCCTGAGCAGTGAGAGCAAGTCTGTTGGTTCTGATGGTGTTTCTATCACTTCCTGACTTGGGCTTACTGTAAAGTGGTCCTGCTCCTGCTGAAGTTAGTAGTAAAATGTTAATTGTGTTTCTAGAGCAATCTCTTGCTGAGGAAGACTCTTCTTTCATGCTTGACAGGACAGCAGAGATGTACACAATAGAAATTCACAAGTAAAACTGTCCTGTTAAGTGTTCTGGTAGAGTTTTATTTAAATTGGCTTGGATAGATTGTTTCTATTTGCAATTAGGGAATGGGATCAAAAGCCCATAGAGAAACTCTGTTGACTTTAATGGTCTTCTTACTGAGGATTAGAGCTACGTATAGAATGTGATTGTAAATAAACAGTATTTGCAGGAGAGTTGTAAATACTAGCCATTATTAAAATGAGACAAACAATGTCATAACTGCCCACAATTGAAGCTTAAAACTGAAATAGAATTTGGGCAGTGATGTTCCCAGTTGGGGCACCTTCCCCTTGCTTTCCTGTATTGCTTTTCCCTCTTATTCACCTGGATTTTCTGGTACTGGCTGGGGTTGGAGCTAAAACTAGAGAGAGAGGCTGTATTTCCCTTTCTGTTAGCAATGGCTGGATTGGCTCAGCAATCACTTCTGTTCATAATTCAAGCAGTGCTTTTTTGGAGGACTTCAGGGTGGAGAATTGTGTTACCAAGCTGTTTCATTATTTTTAAATTTCTGTTTCACTGCTTTCTAGCCTCTGATGTTTAGACAGCATCAGCTTTTAGTTGAAAATGTTTCCCCTGGAGCCTGAGCTGCAAAGTGAAGTTGAATGCTCCTGATCTGTGGGCAGGGAGAGGGGATGTCTCCAGCTACAGGGGAACAGGCTGTCTCTCTTGGGCTGTGTAAGCAAATGGCAGAGCTTTTGACACTGATATCTGTGATAGCTGAAGAGCTTCTAAGTTCCCTGACTCTAAGGGACTGAGAGCTGGGACTGAAGGCAAAAGTTGTTCACAAACATGGGAGAAATAGCAGGAGGTAAGTTGGGGGAATGGAGAGAGAGAGATGGAGACAGGGATAAGAACAGCAGAGGGAATACTTGTGGGGATTCTGACCAGAGCAGGATGAGTTTGAAAGCTGGGAAAGAGATACAAGTCTGTCCAGGAAATTTTAAGTAATTCAGATGTGAGAGCAACATTGAGACAATGAGTGGTGCTTTGAGCTGTGAAATCACAGCCCAGCACTGTCCATCAGAGATGTGTTTGACTGTGCAGGAATGACTCACTTCTCTTGCAGAAAGGAAAGAATCTGAGGTGTGGATGGGTTTTAATTTTTTTTCTTGCTCCTGGGATAGAAGTGCTGGCATTAGCAAACTTGTTACCTGAGAGCAAAGGTATTTACAACAGCACGTCAGCCTCAGCTGGCCCAGCCTTGTCATGAGCCGCAGTCTGCAGACTTGCCCACCATGCAGAACTGGCATCTGAAAGATGAGTGTGAGCAGTAGCTGACCTGCAAGAGCAGCAGATCAGGGGTGGATGCTCAGATATAAGGCCTCTGTCAGCCTGATAAGTAGCACTACTGAATGGTCATTTGCTTGATGCTATGAAATTCCAGCAGCAGCAATTGTTACCCCAATGTGCAGGGGAAATGAAGAGGAGATGTCCTGGACTCTAATGTTATAGGAAGGCAGAGGTTTAAAATATGACAAATATATAAGATTTGGTTGTCCAGAAATGTACAGGGCTGTGACGGTCTGGACCAGAGCAGGTGAAAGCCATCCTGTATACCAGTTCATTACTGGAGGTAGTCAGAGGGGAATAGCAGGTATTCTGCTAGGAAGGTTCAGTATACCTCAAGATTGCCAGAGGGACTTGCTACTGTGTGTTACAGGAATCCATAGGTAGCATCTGTGCTGTGGATTCCAAGAGGGAAAGGGAATGCCAACGTTTGATACCTTTTTTTTGGTCTTAATTTGTTAAAAAAAAAATGCAAATTTTAAAGCTTTTCACAGCACCACTGCTGTTATTTGGAATTAGAGTGGTGGCATAACATACCTGTACAATACACCTGAGTTCTTGTATCATGTATGTCACGATCCTGAAATACTTTGCTGAAGAGAAAAGCTGGTGACTCTAACCCCATTTTATAGATGTAGAAATGAAGGCAAGGAGAGATGAATCAATTTAACTTGCAGTTAAATTGATTTACTTAGACTGAGCTAAAAATGGTCACAGTCCAGTCATCTCTGCAAACTTGATGGCACAATACACTTGACAAGCAAGAATCAGGTACCTGACATGTTCACCAAACATACTGATATGTTTGTCTTTCTCTGGGGCAGGGATAACACAAGCAGGTGCCTCGTACACCTCTATATGGAGTCTGCAGCAGCTTGTACCAGATATTGCTGTGCAGCAGACTCCCCTTCACCTAGTTTGATAGCTCTTGTGCTTTGTACACAGGGTTTATCTTTCAAAGCAAGCTGTCTTTTGGGCTGCAGGTGCTCTCTGTGCTGTGTCACTGGTGAGTGGCCAGCTTTCTGGCAGCAGCATGGAGCTCAGCCAGGGCACACTGCTAATGTTGCTGCCTAAGTGCAAAGTGTTAGGGGATCTCTCCTGGCCACAGGGCTGAAGATCTTGTTTTATGTCCTCTGAAAGGCTGTAGCTGTGGCAGCGCCAACATCCTTGGTCAGGTTGATCTCAGATAGACCCATCATCCAAGATCATAGAATCATAGAAATGTCTGTGTTGGAAGAGACCTCTAGAGGTCATCCAGTCCAACCCTCCTGCTGAGAGCAGGGACATCCTCAACTAGAGCAGGTTGCTCAGAGCCTCATCAAGCCCCACCTTGAATGTCTCCAG
>JANHGN010021962.1:67341-112273 GCA_024605025.1 Megaceryle maxima | reverse complement strand
TTGTTCTGGTCCAGGTGCAGGACCCTGCACTTGCTCTTGTTGAACCTCATGAGGTTCACCTGGGCCCACCTCTCCAGATTGTCGAGGTAAGAAGGTGTGCTGAGACCTGCCTTCACCTCCAGGTACAGAACAATCTTTTTCTGTCAACAGGTTAGTGGAAGTGAGAGACACATGGATTAGAGATGACTGAGTTTATGAATAAATATTGTTGTTGACAACTGCAGATGTGTTAGAATGAGAGTGGGTAGCAGATTGTGCTTGGTTCAGTGAGTGCTTCACCAGGGAGAGGATGTGTGGAGCTCATAGATGAGGGGCTGACAGGTGAGTGCAACCCAAATCTGTCATGTTTCAGGTAAACACCCAAGCTTTGGGAAGTCAGAGTACCTGCAGCAGTTTGCTGATTAACTTAATAAACTGCAAAACACCTCCAAATTTTACTGCTGAGACTGGAAATAACTTCCAGGATCTTGACAATATGAGTAGTTAGAGCATGTAAAAAAAGAAAATTCCTTTGTGCTATGCGTGAGGTGAAGTATTCCATACTCTGAAACCAACCTTTTGATTTGAACTCAGTCCGCCTGCACAGTTAACCTTGGTGCTGTTACTGCTTCTGCAGCATCCATGTTCCAAGCAGTAACAGGATTAATTGTTTTCTAAGCTGGTAGTACATCTTTTAACATACGCAGTATGCAGGAGGCAGGCAATAAATATCTAGAAGAAGGCTACAGAGCAGTGGCTCCTGCTGAGGATTTTACTGAGCATACAGAGAAATTGGTTCTGTTAAACTTCACTTGCTGGAGTGGAAAGTTAAAGAAGAGAGAAAAAAATGCTAAGAAATAGAGTGGTGCACAGGACTGTCATCTTCATTTTAGGATTCTCTCTATAAAATGTGTACATCAGAGGCTTGCAAAGGCTTCCTAAGGAAAAGGAGTTTTGGTACAATGTCTCAGGGGCAGAGAGAACCACAGCACTTGACATACTCTTTAAAGGGCTGAGGGAAATGCTTTAAAAAAGAATCGCTGTCTGTTCCAGATCCTGGTTCAGGGTCCCCCTACAGTCCTTGCTCAGTCAGCATTTCTGATGGAATCAGCAGGATGACAAACTGAAAAAGAAATGTCTGCAGGCTGTGAAATTTGGCCCTTGCTAGGCAGAGGCTCTGATCTGGAGACTGGCACCATCTGAGCAGATGGTTGTCCCCACAGACACCTCATCATCTCTAGCAGAGCCCTGGCAGTCTCTGGGAAAATCCTCTGACATTTCACGTAGGAGAATGAGCAAAAGGACCAGAAAGATCCTTAATGGCCTGAAAATCAATTAATCAAAGAACTAATTTTTCAGTTGCTTTATTCTAAGGGAGCTCCTTTTTCCTTCCCTAATGAGAGCTGCTATAAACAGGCTTTTTTCCAATATGTAGTTCATGCCGATGCTCCCCTTGTGCCACTCATTGCTTTAAAGAGAGAACTCTGCAAGGTATGAGGTTTGATGCATAGGGTAAGTTCCAGAACTCTGGCTGGATGCTTGCAGGTGTGTTTTAAGGATATATACCAAATTAATCTCAACCTGAGCCATTTTAAATAGGAAGAACTAATTTTTCTGATGTTGATTATTTTTTCTTACTGTGTTTTTAAAGTGGGCAATAATAGCCATCACTCTTGGCTATGATATGCTCCTGGAGCTGCCAGTAGGGCTTTTCTTCTGAAATAAAAAGCAGTGAAATGGAAGATCCCCTGCTGCAAACACGTCCACAATTTGCAGTGCTCACATGGCTGATCCCCTTGATTTTCTGGGCCCTGTTCCCAACCCTAGGATGGAAGGACCACCCTTTAAATGTTCTCTCTTCCTCCTCCTTTTCCCTGTGGTATTTGCTTGCAGTCACTGTGCCTAATTCGTAGCTTATCAAATGAGGGATAGGAGCAGTGATCTAGTGAATTGTCCACTCATGCTTCCATCTAGTCCACCCCTCCATTACTAACTTGCTGGATGACCTAGATGAGGCCATGCAGGGCATGTCCCTGCAAGCATTTCTCCACTGCTGGCTGCAGATTGCCCTGTGATCACTGACTGCACATGAGAGGGCTCCTATCTGGGAGTCATTAGAGTAGTGCTGTGCCAGGGAGAAGGGCTCTGCTCAGTAGCTGTGTTGTCCAAGCACAGCAGCATGTTCATGGCTTGTGGACCCAAACAGGTCCCCAGCTGGCCAGTATAGGCAGAGGAGTGTGAGTCTGCCTGCACCTATCTATGTAGGCTATACTCTTAATCTCTCTGTGTCATGGTTCTGTCAAAGGGGTCTAATAGCACACTGCATCATGGAAGTAGTATGGGATAAATACCTATTAATCATTGCACAGTGCTGAGACAGATGAGTTTCATTCCCAGAATAAATACTTGGAAAGACCATGATCATCTAAAGCTAACATTAACACATTGGTATCTGTGATTTACATAAACTAGTCCCTGAAACCACAGTTGGATGGTGCTAAAGAAGAGGTTCTGGACTATTAAGTATTTAATTTAGCAGATAAAATTCAGTCATGAAATGATCTTCTCTCCTGAAGTGACATAAGTGAAGGGTTTGCATTGCTCGGTTTGTGATATAAGAATGGGAAGGGTTATTGCTAAAAATAAGCAGAGTTGCTGAATGGACATGTGTCAGAGAGATGTCCTCAAATATAGAAAGGTTTAGCTGCTTTTATCTCAGTCTGGCTAAGATCTAGGAAAATCTTCCCCTAAGTACAGAACTTACAAATTGTGTCTCACATTGTGGAGGAAGGGATTTATCTTGAAAGGGTATTAAAAGCTTCTGTTCCAGAGTTGTCATCTGGGAAGATACAGTATTGATTTGTCCTGGAGTTTCCTTTGATTGGTTGCATTGGTGATTACAATATTGATTTGTTTCATATGCTGTGTTTGTTCCGTGCGCTGCTCTATTGCAGCAAGAATTAGTCCGACTTGCTGCTTGCTGCGTGTTTTTCAGGAGAGGGATCAGGCAGAATTCATTTTTCACCAGACAGTCTTACAGAGTAATTAACTGAAAGGAGGCTGGCGAGAATTACTGAATTATCCAGGGAACACAGCAGAGTTGGGAGTTTTTTCAGGCATGTGTAAATAAAGAAATTTACATTCTCCAAATATTTAAAGCAAATATTGTATTTGAAGGGAAGTGTGTAATTTGAATAAGTGCAGAAATATAATCATAGCTTCAAGCAGTTTCAAAATCTCTCTGCTGCAGCTAAGGCAGCAGGGAAATCTGCAGAGCAGCTGCAGAGCTGCCCCTTGCAACGCTGTGGTGAGGGAGAAAGAAGATTGACTGCAACTTCTCATGTTGATTCATGCCCTGGCCTGAGCTTTGCTAAATGGCTTGTCTTGTCTTCATCTACCCTTATCAGTGATGTTGCCTTGGGCCTGGAGAGATGATGTTCAAATGCAAGAATGTACAAAGGAGTTTGTCTGAAACTAGAAGTCGTTCTGTTCAAATTGTGCAGTGGCACATAGAATGCAGAATCCAAGTGAAATCTCCACCACTGGAAGGTCCTCAGCATTGCCTTGAGGTTACATTAATTGTTTCTTTACTACTTATGTCCCCAAAGGATAGTCTCTGCTCTCCCATGATTGGACAGGGGCACGTGTCATTAGATACTGTCATAGGCTCCTACAGAAGAAAAGTTTTGAACATGAATTTTAAATGCTCACTCTTAGTCATACCATCTGGTATGAGATTCTAATTTAAAAAGTGAGACATTTCTAGGCCTACATGTGTAATTTGAGAAGAAATTAATGTACTCAGAATGTGAGACAATGTCGCATGGTGTTGCTGTTGCACTGAACCAAATTTTCATTGGTCCTGGATATCATAATTAATTGCTATGTTAATTTATATATTCCAGAGCACACTTGGGATTTTTCCAAGTGGTTAAAGTAAAGAAAGGTAAAAATGACTTATCATCATTTGCTTGACTTTTTCCTGACTGGAAAGAATCAAGAAAGAGCAAAACAATGAGAGCGTCAGAGGTGAAAGTCATTACTATTTCCAGTCATGTATAAAAAAGTAAACAAAGTAGTAAGAGAAAGTGCTGCTCTTCAGTGCTAAAAGTGTGTGTGTGCATACATATGTATATAGGCATATACTGAAGAGCGGGAAGGCATTAAAAAATGTCTGAAGTTTAGCAAAATGAAGACAAAACCCTTCAGGTTTAAAGTACTATTCCCCCTTTTAAAGCTGATGAGATAAATGGGACAGGGTAACAATTCAGCTCCTGATTTATTTCAAAAATATTTCTTCATGGAATATTCCTGAATTAAAAAAACTGTGCCTTTTGCACAGCAATTAATCTTAAATTTAACCCATAATTTATAATTATCAGTCCATCCCAATGTAATTTTTTATGTCTTCAGTGTTGAAAATATAATGCTTTCTGTGAATTTTTAAAGTACTCATAATATAAATTCATAATAAAGATTGTTAACATCAGTAAAGGCCACTTACCTCTTTGTTCTACTAATTCTGATTAGGAGAGGACTGGGATTAAAGAGTCCCTTAGTGTCGAAGGCATTGCCAGAGGGTCATGAGCAATTTGCTGTTGTGTGCCAGATGGCCCTGTACATGATGGGAAATGGAACTCATTAGTGGTGTCTAGTTTTACCTTTCAAAATGCCCTTTTTTATATAATTTTTTCAATAAATATATGACATTTGGCTTGGGAAAAAAAAAAAAAAAGGTAAAACTGAAAATTGTCACCTGAAATCTGGAGGCTGTTTTTGTTTGCTTATTTTTTTTTTCCTGAAAAGATTGAGTGTTCTCAGATTAATAGGGGAAAAAAAATAAAAAATGAGCTGTGATTGGCTCCCTGGAAAAAAAACAAACCAAACCAAACAACAAAACCTTGAGGAAGCAGGAACTATCAGTGAGAACTTTACTTGGAAAATGCCCTACTTTTTTTCTGAAAAATATCTACTAAACTTTTTGTTGAACTGTGCTAGAAGCACAGTGTGGCACCAAGTGGTGACTGAAACAGGTGTTGTTGCCTCATCACGGGGAGCTCAGCCTTTGAATGGGGGCTGTCCTGGTGCCCAAGGGGTATGTGGATGTAGGTCATGTGTAATCTTCCACAGAGCTTGTCTACTTCCCTGTAGCTACTGAAGCATCCTACTCCTAAAATCCAAATGCTGACAATGCAGGAGGGTGTCCGTCTTCCTGTGCAGACCTATATAGATTGTTTTCCTATACAGAACTTGTATAGAAGAAGGGAAATGGCTCATAATCTATACATAAATCTATTTACTGCAGCAGTTTGGGTACCTCCATGTTTGTCTCCCTTGCTTGCAATATCAGGATGGTCTACACAGTTACATGTTCAGTCACCCAGCTGCCAGGACAAATGCCCAATTTATGGACAGACACGGGTATTGCACTTGACTATCCATGAAAATATGCTTTGTAAGAGACACTTCTTATTGTTCTGAGAAAGCAACTGTATTTTAACGAAGGTCACCCCTATGCAAGGTGAAACTGCTGTGTGGCATCTCTCCAACTCAGAAATCAATTCATATTGCTGCTTTCCAGGGCAACTGCAACTTTGGCTTGAAATTAATTCTCCAAATCTTTCAATCAAGCTTTCTTGATCATTATAATATATAGAGATCTGCTGTGCCATGACTGTATGATCATTAAATTGGGGGAAAAACTGCTACTGCGCATATGTTGACAACCAATTTATTCATTGCAAAATAGTGAAGCATTGAGTATCCATTCCGTGTCAGTTGGAGGGCACTGTGCTATATTTGTTGCCATCATCATTATAAAGGTTACAAATGATCTACCTGGAGCTCAGCATATATCTTCTAAGATGAAGTGTCAACACAAAGATAATAGGGGTGAATTTAGACTACAGCTTTAGGTACGCTTGCTGCTTTGCACTGTAAGTCAATAGATGTTGGTTGGAAACTGCAAAAAGAAAGTACTGAAAGAAAAGTCTGATTCAGTAACCTCACTTAAGCACTTTTGTTTGGAAGCTCATTGTTTACCCTGCCCAACAGTGACAGCAGCTAAGTACAGTAAAAGTGATCTTCTTTTGAGGAATCTTTTTTGTCCTAATCTTCTTTTGTGTCGTTGTCATGAGGAAGTACATGGAAGGAATAATCAGGAGACCAGATGGCATTTGAATAGTGGGTCTATTCAGACATTTTCAAATCTCTAATTGGTCATTGGTTTTAAATGTTAATATGCTTCACTAGTAAATCATTTCTATTCTCTCTCTTCGAGGTTTGCAAAGAATTATGAAAGAAATAGATATATTATGAAGAGTGGTACCAAAAAATCAGCATTCAAGCAACAGTGCTAAGTATTAACTATGAACTGCAGCAAATATGAATAGGATGACTGTCATTCAAACTGAATAACAAGTGACAGGCTGAAGAGAAATGCAGGGATGTGTTTTGTGTTTTTATAAACTGGCAAAATTAGAATGACTTGGGTGAAACTACGCTGATTAACACCAGCAGAGAATGCAGTTTTATGTCTGTTGTTATATCCTTGCTTCATACGGCATTTCTTGCCTGGAGGAGAATGCATCACGAGTGTCTCCTGCTGTATGGCAGGAGGAACTTGTACCAATGGGTTTAGGTCAAAACAAATAGTCCTGAAATTCCAAAGGATGTATGTGATATTAGATTGTGGATGAAATGCTGTGATCTTTTGCTCACTTAACATGGTGACTTAAGTAGGAAGTCATGATGAGAAGCACCTCTAGGGAAGGCAAGTCAGGATACATTCCTAAAAAGTGCTTCCTCAGTACATTGTCTGATGGTATAATGATGGGTGATATGATGGTTCATCTTCATTTGAAATGTTATGGGTGCTGGAGGAGGAGACAGTATCTACAGGGCACTGGTCTTGCTGAGATACAACATTTCTGCTAGAGAGAAAGCTGCAGTCATGAAGCTGTGCTCCTCTGGAAAGATAAAAGTAAGGAAGAAAAAGGAGGCCAACCAAAGGATGACAAGGGAACTCAGGTTGACAGTACTGAAGGAAATTGCTCAAAGCTGCTGTTTCTTTCTAAGAATACATTCTGGGGGGAACTTTTGGGTGAAATGCTGTCTCTGTACCCTATTGTGACCCAGATTCTCTCTTACAATGTCTTTCAACAGGAAGCCTTCTGTAAAAGAAGCATTTAGTAATGTTTCTGCCTACAGACATTATGCGACACAAAAGAAGGAATGAAAGAAAATGAGAGAGGAAATGGCTTGGAAAAGGAGCAGGTGTAAATGCTATACCAAGGTACAGAGTGGAGTAAGGTCTGCCTTGGTGACATAGACGTAGTATTTTTCTGACCATATGATGGTTTCTAAGTCAAATCAAATACCAAATATCAAATTGGTAACTGTTGGTTTAAAGTAGATACCCATGCCCACACTGCCAGCATTTGTGTATGGTAAGAAATACCTGCAGTACCTCTGGGAAGGATGGTAGTTGATGACACTGCCCTAAATAGAGCAGGGTAATGGAATAGCATTAATGCAGCTCTGAGGAGAGGCAACAGATCCAGGTTTAAGTTACAGTTTACAGGAGAGGAAAAGGAAGGGAAGGGAACACCAGACAGCAGCCTGTGAATCTTACCTTGCCAGGTCCCTCTGAGTTTGATATGTGCATTCATCACCGAGGCTGCTGTCTGCTGATTACTTATACACATTGGAACAGCAAGGTTCTCATTGGACTTTAGAGAAGCTTTCACACTGGTGAGGGTACACGGAGCAATGCTCATGATGGACTTTCCTGAAGAGGGTGTTAGAGGTGGACGTGTAGTAAAGGGGAGGTGGCCAGCTAGGAGATGCTTCCTGAACAGCAAGGAAAATAAAGCTTTGGAAGCACTTGTTTTTTTCATCATCTTTTCTGCAGCAAAGAATCCTTGCTTTGTACCGGCCACGGAAATCTCCAGTCAATCACTGCCAAGGTGCGTAGAGCACTTCAATGTCTGGGTTGAACATTTCTAGAATTTAAAATGTTACTCTGTGAGTCAACAATATAGTGTTTTAAAGAAGCAGAAAGATGTCGTATGCACTTGTTAAAGCATCTTGTTTCAGAGGCATTTGGATCCACAGGGGTTCTTTGCACTTTTCACAATGCAGTTGACAAAATAGGATCAAAATATACTAAGAAGCAGCATTGGCTCTGAAAAAAACCTCATCACTATATGTGAAGGGCAGATGGTGCTTTTGGTATTTGATGTTATAGCTGGTTTTAAGTTTATTGGAGAAAAATATGGATTTTTAAATCTTACACCTGCATGCTGAGAGGAAGCATATGCAGAGTCTCAGTGAATCCCATGGTGTATTCCAAGCAGATCATTACACACTCGGAGCTAGTTTGCCTTTCTCACTCACCATGAGCAGTATTTAATTCTGAAATGGTTCTGCTGAAGTCAGACACAGGCACAGTGGAAGATGGAAAGGACATATTGTTTTTGTCCTGTATAATAATGGTCTGGTTGCAAAGATAAAAAGCATGTACAATTTCTTTTCTTTCATTTACCCCGTGCATATGCTTGTGCATGCAGGGACACACCTACACACAAATGGGCATGACTGTAAGATGTCATCAGGTTAAACACAGCAGCTTACAGGGATTGGATCAGAAAGACTGCTAAGAACAGCTTCTTTGCAAGAGTAACAGATCAAAGCTAGCTGGATGTTTAAATACAACTTCATGCAAATGTCTGTGAGTTAGTGTTCCATCACTTCCTCTGTGCCTTCTGTCAGCACTTTCCATGCTGCTGAGCCTGACTGGTCCCTTACATTGTTTTCTGCAATTATGGCATATCTGTTTTACTTTAATATTTCCAGGGAAGCTCTGCCCCCAGTTTGTTGCTGGTCCTCTCAAGACACAGGAATTATAACGTTGCTCTTTTTTTTTTTTTTTCATACTTTTAGTTTTATGTCTTTGTCTATTCACAAATCTTGTGAAATGTCCTTTCTGAAATGTCCTTGTATTTTATAGAAGGGAAGCTCAGATTTATACTCATCACCCCAAAAGTCAAATGTTCTCAGGCATGGCCTCACTTTTTGCATGCAAAGAGGCATGTCCTTTTGCACTGTAATTTATATGTGAAATTATCCCTTGGTCCAAGTGGGTAGATAGGTGTGTATGTATATCTTTGTATACTTTCCTCTCTTTGCTCTTACCAGACTCTGTCTAGGATGCTCAGATAGCTGGGTTCAGCTGTCTGATCCACCACAAGCTTCTTGGGACTCTCTATGCCTTTAATCCCAGCTGGAGAATAAGGTCACTTCTCTAACTCATAGGTGTGCTGTAAGAATAAACTCAATGAAGCTTGTGACCCTGTGCTGGGGAGAGCCACATGAGTATGCAGTCATACAGGTATGTTGTTCACTGGAGTCCTCTATGCATAGAAACTTATTTCCCATTCCTTGATATTCTTGCTGTGATCTTACTGCAGTTTGAAGAACACATTTCTTTCTCACAGCTGGTCCTCCTCAGCCATGCTTGTAATGTGAAGAATGCATTTTGAAAACTTACTTTTATCTACAATAAGGAAGAAAACTCTTCTTCTGAGGTGCAGCAAGCACACTGGCTTCACCCACCAACCATATAATGCAAGAGGATTGAAGATCCTCCTACCACTAAGGACCTGCTCCTTGTGAGCAGTGCAGTTTTCAGTTTTCCCTGCTTAAGAATGCAATGGAAAGCTGAAGCAGATTTTTCTTAACAAGTTTTTACCTGCTTTTTGAGCTCTTAGATGACTTCTTGACACCAGGAGCTGGAGGGCAGAAATATCATATAGTAGCTCTTCCTCTCTGCCAGAATGTCACATTCTTGCCTCCTTGGGCTGTGTGAGTTGCAGGCAGGCTCTTTGCATAGGAAGTGCCATGTCAAGTCAAGGTTAAACTAGGATTATTTATTCCTTTTTTCAACTCAAGATCAAAGCGCAATGCACATTGTATGGAAATCACATTTGAAACAGCAGAGTTCAATTATCTTCTCAAATAATTGTCAGGAACATGCAGTTGCTTTTGAGGTAGAGGGTATTGCTTACAAGAAAACCTGACCTTGGACATACTCACATGGCCCTCTGATTTCAATGCATGGGTCTTCAGGCAGAATGTAAATCCTGCTGAATAACAATGTCAGTCAGGAGCCAGATATGGCCAAGTAATCAGACATCCTGCCATTGGGATCTCAGAACAAAGATTTGTGCCAAGTGTGCTCGAGTGTGATTTGCTGCTGTATTTTGGCTTGTATGTGCTGGCCATGACATATTCTGAGTGTGTGGCAGTCCATCCCTGCTTATCCCCTAAACCAAGCTCCTCATCAGGCCAGTGAATGTTTTCAATCATTGGGTGGCCATGTGAGAGACCAGCTGCAAATGCCTGCTGGTGTTGGTGGGACTGCCCGCCTCTTGGGGAGCAGGCCTGTGGGTCCGCCTGTTAGCACAACTGCAGAGGCATCGCTGTTGCTCTGAGTTTGTATCTCAGTTCCAGAGTTCCACTTCTTTCTTTGTTCCTCCTAAGGACAACTTTTAAAGTTCCCTGATGCCAGTTCCAAGTGAGTGGAGTAGTGGCAAAAGAAGCTGCTTTGATTTAAGCGAGTGAGGGGGCAGTGCTACTCTGCCTGATTATTTATCTCCCTAGTTACACACAGCACTTGCTTCCTCTGGAGTGATTCAAGCATATCATAACCTCTTGCTTTTGCTCTTTTATCATGCTGGTTTCCTGTTACAGTTCAGACAGAACTTACAGTTCAGTCTTGGCCTCTACAGAGCAGACGATGTCATCTCATTTTATTGGGCTCCTATGTACCTCCCCAATGTTTTTTCAAGTTTCCCATTTATCATGCAGAAGGCTCCAAGAACTGTACTGGATGCTTTTGGGCTGGGCAGAATAGGCTCTGACAGTATTAAAAGCTTCCCTCCAGTGTAATCTAGAAATAAATGTATGTGAGGACAGGTGTTCAGCAAGGCTTGCTGTGTCCTGGAGCATGCCATCTTCAGGAATGCAAACAGCATGTCACTGTGCTCAGGTATTCTTGAAGAGTTTTTAAACAAAACATCAGTTGGTTTTAGCATGAACAGTAGCAGACTCATGGTTTTCCTCCAGCCTGCTGTTGTGCTATGGATGCATTCACACAACATACAAACACTAGACGTGATGTATGTGAGATCTGAGCTTAGATTCTGGGTCAGTGGAAATCCTGAAGTCAGTACACAATCTGAATTTTGCATTATTACGATGAAGCCCATTCACTTTTCTCCTCAGGTACAATTACATTGTCATACCTGGTACCTCTCATTACACTCCAACGTTTTTTGCCATGTGTAGGAGATTGCCTCATCACCTACTCTGGGTAATTTTGGAATCGCCTGAATGAATGTGGGATACAGTACCCTGGATGGTCCTTTCAGAGGTGATGCCTAGTGAGACTGTGGTTGAGTTTTTGGGAATGAATGACATAAAGAGAGGAGGGACACCTAGTAGTATAGTCTCTCATATGTGTGCCATGAATTCTTGTGTGTTGCACAAATCCCTGCATACGAAATACAGGGAGGTGGACAGAGTGTGTACTGTTTGTGTTGCTAGATGTCTCTGCTGCTGCTTCCTTCTCACACTCTTCCCTTGCTCCAGCATGTCCCTCTGACAGAATACAATCCATCATGAACTACTCCAGCATGAGTCCTTCCCACAGACTGCAGTTCTTTTAAGAACTGCTCCAGCACAGGATACAGTCCTTCAGGAACAGACTGTTCCAGAGTGGGTCCCTCATGGGCCACAGGTCCTGCCAGAAAACCTGCTGTTGTGTGGGCTCCTCTCTGTGAGCTGTAGTTCCTGCCAGGAGTCTAGTCCACTGGGGGCTCTCTGTGGGCTGCAGATGCACATCTGCTTCACCGTGATCCTTCATGGGCTGCAAGGTACGACCTACTTCACCAGGTTCCCATGGGCTGCAGGTGAATCTCTGTTCCAGTACCTGGAGCATCTCTTCCCTGCCTTCTTCTGACCTTGGTATCTATCTATGGGGCTGTTTCACATTTTCTCACTCATTTCTTTCTCAACTGCTGTTACAAACAATTTTTTAACCCTTTCTTAAATGTATTATCCCAGAGGCACAACCAATGGTGCTGACAGGCTCAGCTTTGGGCAGTGGCAAGTCCATCTTAGAGCCAACTGGAGCTGGCTCTGTCTGACCTGGAGAGGCTCCTGATATTTTTTCACCAAAGCTGCCTCTGCAGCCCCCCCAATACCAAAACCTTGCCAACTAAACCCAATAAACAAGATTAGAGAATCTTGATTGGAGCATTTTGTAGTTTGGGATTTGCCAAGGACTGTCTGATTCTCTTGCTGGACAAGCTCTTTCTTGTCCATCCAGCAGGATTTTGGGAAGCTTAATTTGTATATTTGTATATTTGCATTTGTGTGTGTGTGTGTGTGTGTGGAAGGGGACATGTAGCAGAGAGGTGGTAAGTAGCTGCTGCCTAATTTTTGTGGCAATTCCTTCAGGGACAATGTACCCAGAGCTGGGGTTTCACTTTGCAGCTCTGAGCTTGAGGGTTGCGAAGAGTTGGCTTCTCCCTCATCTCAAACTTTAGGGAGAAGAATTGATTTAATTTCATCTCGTTTGATGCTGATTAATGAAAAGCAATTTCTGCTAGTTCTGGGCAGAAGAAAATATTCTTTGACTATTTTGTAACTTTGCAGATATATGTAGGTGTGTGGCAGGAAGTTCTATAATTCTAGAAATTATGACAAGGCATCCATAAAGATGAGGCTGAAACTCTATGCAGCAGCATTGTAGCTTAAAGGAGCATTATTTAATACCTGTTAATGGAACTGCTGAAGCATAAATACTCTTAGCTCAAACAGATTTTGTTAACTCCTTTATGCTAGCAGTTTCGTAGCAGGATGGCAGATCAGTCACAGCTGTCTGGCAGGATAGTCTCTCTTCCCTTCATTCAGTACAAGATGGGGGGGAGAGCTGGGCTTGTAGGTAGTAAGAGGAGTTGAGAAGTAACTGGGCAGGCAGCAGCCCTGACAGGAGTCTGGACGCCTTTTACAGGCTTAGTCTTGATGTTCCTTGAGCCATAGAGAAACTGCACTTGCAGCTGTGATGTTCCCAGAATAGTTTTTGTTCATCATATTTACTAGGGAGGGACTTCAGCCTTCCTATGAGGGATGCTGGGTGTGTGGGCACTGCAGTCCCCACCTTGCTTTTGCTACCCTCTTTGGTAGAGAGGAGCACTGCAGGGTCAGCCCTGGGCATGTACAGAGGCTGAATTTGTCCTGCTTAATGGCAAGTCTTTTGCACTTGGGAGACTTGAGAGAGCACTCCTGGGCTTTTCAAGTAGATGCTAGAGAGAAAGGTACCACCAAGGAGTGATCCAGTACAGCCAAGATCAGTACCACTTCTTGGAATTCTTCAATCTTTGCAGGGATTTTAAAGATCCTAGAGCTAAGAGCCCAATACACAGCTGTCTCAGTTAAGTGTCTTTGAGGTGTCTCCCTTTCCTTTTATTCTAGTTTCATTCATACTGTTTACTCACAGGTTCAAAGATCCTGAGCATATCTCCTGCATATCATGGGACTGGCATATATATAATTACTACTTAAAAGAAAGAAGAACAACGCATGTATGATAATTTACATGCAAATGTTTGAGCAGTTATGGGACACAGGGATATCTTTGAGTGCCATTCTTTGAAACACAGGATTAAAAGGAATATATATAAAATAAATTTCTTGGACAATAACATAATTCCAGATGTTAAGGCTTAAGAAAGAACAATTGTTAACACGAAATCAATAATAAATGAGAATGAGCAATTTTATAATCCATTTGCTTCTGGGGCATGCCTACACAAGAAGTTGTTCTGAAGAGTGATTTAATTAAAATTGGTACAAACTCCCTGTGTGGACTCTAAGATAGGTTGCGTTTGCATTGTGCCATGAAGTGTGATTCTTGGCATGTGTAGACAGGCCACAGATTGCTAATTATAATAAGTGATGAAGCTGCACCAGGTCGGGTTTCTGCCATGCAGTATCTAAGTACAAGCTCAAATAGCATGCACAAAAATCTGTGCTGTGTCCTCTGCCTGCCAAACTAGTCATTTGAATTTAAGAGTCACATTTCGATGATCTTTAAGAAACACGGGACCAAGAATAGTGACAAAAAGCAGCAAAAATATGTTGATCGTGGAGTTGGGGCTTTTTGTAGGGCCAGAACTTCAGCTTTGTCAGTGGCAGTTCAGGCAGAGTTTTCACATTATGCTGTAGCCAAATAGGAACTTTTTTTTTCTCTGGGTGCAACTTTTAAAAGCTAAAGATGTGTTTTAACTGCCTCCTGCTGCCACTTATGCCTGAAGAACTGCTGTGGAGCACAGCTCAGCACAGCAGAGTTCTGGCTGCAGTAACAATCCAGCCCCAGATTTCCCATTTGCAGACTGGAAAAGGCCCTTCTACATCCCAAGGTGTCATCAGGGCAGTCATGAGCTTGTGGGCAAGATGAGGGACTGGATAGGACTGTTGCATGCTTGCCTCCTCCAGACATGAACTGTCTCTGTCTAGTACAGGAACACTTGGGGTCAGACGCTTCCCTTACACAGCCTGCTGCCTGAGCCTGTTCAACAAAGCGTGAGGATGGTTCCTGGCTTGTCTGTTCATTCATGCTTTTAATTACTTATCAGCTGTCCTCATGATGAGGAGTTGGTGCCTGATGTTACTGAGGCACTTACTGCAGTATTTTGCATTTATGCGAATGTGGGTTTTTTATATTTCAGGCAGTCATAAGCTGTAGTAAGGATTTATGTCTCATGTAAAGAAGAAACTTGATCCCTTGATTGAAGACTTGTGATGTTGAGAGCAGGCATTTGATCTCCACTGTCCTCTGGAGCAATCTGAAGCACAGGCAACTTCTAATTACAAATACTTGGTAAGTCTCCTTCAGAGAAACTGAGGAGTTTGGTAAGATGCTTGAGTCAGCGATGTCTAATGTCACTTCTTGTAGGAAAGCAGTATTTCTGTGATTTTGATCTCGGCACAAAGGCACCTGCAGAAATACTGTGGAAGAGGTTCTGAGGGTTCATCCAAGCTTTAAAATATTTCAAGGATCCTCTTTGTCTTGTGAAGAACAGTGGGTTCCTTTCCAGCTGAGCTGAAAAGCCTGGGGGAAACAAAAAGAACCTATTTCAGGCCATTTTTTGTGAGAACAATACCTCTGCAACACATGGCACTATATGCAGCTGGTAAATACCATTCTCTATCAGCTACGTAATCTTTCTTAGCAGTGTTTGGCCACCTACACCTGACCACCAAATTTCCATTCTGTTTGCCTCTGCTGACATTTATATAATAAAGAGCTACTAACTGTTCTTTTATCAGTGCAAAAAAGTTGAGCACAGGAAGAGACAAATATGATGGGCACCACACAGCAGCACTCAGAGGTATGCTGCTACCTGTATATCCAGCCTCTGTGATGGTTATATTGAGCCATTGCTCAGAAAAAAATGCTGCCTGGGTGCTTGGAATGATTTAACTCTCTTCCTTCTGGGACAAAAAATGATGCTGTTATATACTAACTCCTCTCTGCTGGATGTCTTATTGTTGTTAAGGCTCTTTTGAAATACTGTGATGCAAAGGAAAACGGGGCTTTGGGCAGGGGCTTTTCTATCAGGTATATCTAGGTATCACTTGTGTTGTCCTGTAATTAGGAACCAGTGACCACAGGAATGGAGCTGATGGTCTCTTCTTTCTCATCTTGCTATCTCCAGTCATGGGTGGGGACTTCTGGGTCCGAACAGGAGCAGGAGAGAGGAAGAGGAGAAAGTCCTGTCTGCAGAGCTCAGCATGTGAGTGGAACTTTCTGGACTTCCCCTGATTTTCCCTTCTACTCTCCAGAGTCTGGATTTTCTAGTCAACTCTCTCTCTCGATATATATCTTGCTGGTTGGGAATGGTATTTTACTGTGGTTTTCAGTTGTTCTGCTCGTGGGCCTGTGTGAAGTTGTGCATTAACAGCCACACAGAGCCCTACCTTCCTGTTGTACCAGAGAGTTACACTGTGGAAAGCTACCATGATCATTCCTCACTTGATGTCTGGTAGTACTGGAATGTGTCTTTTCCTTGGAGTTCCTGTGATCTGCTAGCTTCAAGGAGCTGAAGAATGTAAAGCAGTCTAACAAAGACTGCTATCCCTTGGGGACAGAGCTTCCCTGAGAGCCAGCTGACAGTGAAGGATTTAACCTTGATTTCATTATCTACAGTAACATGGATTTTTTGCTGAGTTTATGTCTGGAAAGCGGTCACCAAGATTACCTTACCTTATTCACTTGTGATGGAAAGCAAGGCTTCATAATGATACATACATGTCTAGTTAGAGCTGATGCTTATTAAAGATGAGTACAATTTTGCTAAGAGGTTGTTAGAGTAAAATGCATAAGGAAAAAAAACAGCCTGCAAACAATAACAAGGTCCCAGAATCACTTTGAACTGTGCAATTGAAATTCTCAAGTACTGTCAGATCCCTGCCATAAGACAGAACTACTGACATTTGTTTAATTACAATATATTTATGAAATGGAGCAACATTCCTATTCACTTGTGTGTGCTTGCTTTGCGTCTTTTGTGCAATATCTTTATTCAGTTTGAATACATTTTCATTAAAATGATGAGAAAATGATTTATTTTGCAACTGTTGGACACAGAGACTTACAGTTTATATAGGATTTTGGAGAACTCACCACTCACTTTTTTTTAGTAAAAAATCGTTGCTGAGCAAAAGCAGTTCTTCTGGGAAGGGGAGCCCTGCAGAAACACAGTGAAATTGTGGTTCAGCTAAGATAATGCCATTTCAGTAAGCTCAAGACTCTTCTCACAGTAACAAGTGAACTTATCCAAGTGTTGATGTTTGAAAGTGTTAGGATTTCCTATATATTTTTCAGATTTCTTTTTCTTGATATCCATTATTAAAATTTAGCAGACTTGTCTAGCTGAAGGATAGTGAAGTATGAACCTTTCCTGAAGCTTTTTAGAAGCTAAGGTATACTAAACATTCCATCTAGTACCTCTGCGCTCCTGAAGTATGAAACAACAGAAAGCCTTGATATTTTTGGACTTTCTGGTGAATGCCATTCTGCTAAGGGTTTGGGCACTGTGTTTCTGGTATCAGAGGCAAAGTAAGAAAGGTGTAAATGAAGTGATTTCTCTATCGTTTCAGTCACTGATTGCTCTGCAGACCTCATACTTTTGGAAACTGCAAGGGCACAACAAAAATGGGGAATGGGATGTGGAATCTACTGGTGAGTGGCAGGGTGTCTGTTCTGCTGTAGGAAACAAAGATCAGAACAAGCACTGAAAGCTAATCCATAAGATGACTCATGCAATAAGAACAGATCAGGATGATGAAGTATGTGAGGTCTATGTGGTCTGTTGCAGTTAATACACTATGAATAAGAAAGGTAGATTATGAGTGTTGGTATCCCCAGCCACGCTATGTGGTACATGCATGTCAGCACTACTGACAATAAGGAGAATTCAGCAATAATCAATAACTTCTAATTGTTTGACCCTAACTATTACCATTTAGTGACCCAGAATAGCCTTCTTTTAAATAATTAAAAGGTTTTAAAAACACATAGCATACAGGATTTGTTCTTCAGGGCCACACAGTTGTTAGATTAAATTGCCTGTCTAGGTTGCCAAGTTGTAGACACTGTCATTTTACATACCAGTACCACCCTTCACATTCCCTACTGGGAAGTCTTGCAGAGTTTAAGAAATTTGCAGTTCAGCTAGAAAGAACAAACCCAAAGCCATTCCAGCAGATCTTTGAGACACTACAATTTGAAATTTTGTCTCAAAGCTAGAAAACAGCAAGGAGTTTTGCAGTGAAGTACTGATTCTCCAGAGAACTCTAAAAGGAGGGTCTGAAAACTGCAGCAGTTGAGAGAGAGTTTTTTAAGGCATGTGGAGTATCCATGTAATTTTTGTGAAGAAAATCTCTTTGGAAGCTGCTGCACTTATCTTTGAATGAGTTATTGTCTCTTAGCAAACCTTAAGGTCTTTTTAAAATCCTTTCTTGCAAGACTTGAGGGATGAAAACAACAGTTTTTAGGATTGCATTGCTATCATCCCTATGAGACTTGGCACTGGGGAACAGGAGAGCCATGTCAGCCAGCGTTTTCTAGGTCCAGAACTGCTGTCCTTGTTTCCTGTATAGTGAGCATCTTAGGTAAGTTTTTAACAAGAGATGCTCTCTTGAAAACAAATAGTCACTGCTAGCAGGGCTGCAAGTAGGGACTACTAAAGATGATGTGATGAGGATAGATAACTGCAAATGGGATGTGGATTTCTCTCTAATAGTTTATCAACAGGAGCTTTCTGAAAAGCTTTTAAGAGTGCTGCCAAATCCAGCTTCCAAAGCAAGGAAAGTAATACAAGTCTAATATTGTTAATGTCAGTGGTTTCTAGTTAATTGTGTGTTACCTAAAAAAATCACTGAAGAGCACAGAGCACTGTTTAATCCTTGCTTTGTGTCTCTTTATTCAAATAATACACTCCTTTGTTATAAACATATTTTCCTCCTCAAAGACCTCTAGTTCTTGTAGTAGACTCTATAGGATATATTGTTCTTCTGATACATCCAGAAGACACTTCTGCAGTTAAAAGGAAATTATAATTTCAATAGTGTACATGTGAACCCAGGCTAGTATTTCCTGCAAGAAGAGAAACCTATAAGGAAAACAATAATGACTTAAGTTGCTCAAACAATTATTTTGTCTGACTTCTATTTTATTTTGAACTCCCATTTAAGAAACCCTATAAGTCTTCTAATGCTGATATCTACTCTTTGGTCATAATGTTTCCCTGCAGCCTAGTTAAACTAAGGAGAAAAGAAGCCTCATGTTTCATATGTTTATTGAGGGAATTTTTTATGTGTGCAGTTCACATAAAATTGCATCCATTTAGCTCATGATCCATAGTGTGATTCCATTAACAAAGCAGCACTCTACCTTTTGTGTGTGCTGTTATGCTTAAAGCCCATTCCTGTCATTATGTCTCCCATAAAAATAGAAGTTCTACAGGTGATTTAATTTAGTTCATTTTCAGGTTTTTTTTGTTTGTTTGTTTGTAGGCCAAATAACTTCAGAAAATATTTGATAGAAACATTTTCATTTTTCTCATTCAAGATAAAACTTATACTGAAAGTAGAATATATTATTTGGTGAAAATTTTCAATTACATAAAAGAGGAAGTTGATTTTTTTTTTTTTCTTTTCCTTTACTGTTTTCTTCCCTCCACCTTTGAAAGCTGAGATGCTCTTTTCTGTAATATATGAAGAACACAAATGGCATTATGTGCCATTTCTGTATAGCACCAAGGGCTCCTTGTGCATGCAAGATTTAGACAGCTCGATTCAGCCTCAAACTGTGTCTGCTTCCAAAACAAGGACAAACAATGACCTAGCTCAAAGCTTGCTACGACAGGAGCAGTTTTCACTGGTGCTTCACAATCAAAAATTATTCTAAAGCCAGTGGCCACTGTTTCTAACTGAGCTTGTTGAGTTTAACATGGTGCTATGTTGTTGCTTCACAAAGACAACCCTGAGGAAGTCCTCCATAATTTGGGATATCTTGAAATTACACATTCAAGGTTAAGTATTCACTTTGGCAGACCTACCCTAGCAAGTGTCCAGCAAGGACACTCTACAGGATTGTTGAGCTTTAAAAACTGGGACTGAGTTCTCCATTGCAATTCAGTGCCTTTACCAGGGACTCCAGAGTAAGGCAACCTTGTTTGCTGCCCAGTTTATGAAACTGCTTATTTACTGAGGTACTGACATACATAGTCTTGTGGCTCCCATGTACTCTATAGCCATCTGCCCACAACCCTCTGGCATCTCTCTGATGGCAGGGGCCATGCATTCTGCAGCACCTATCACAGTGAAATCTCAGTCTGTGGAAAAAACCCACTCCTATCAACAACAGGAATAATCTACCTCACTAAGCTGACCTGTTTGTGCCTTTGTGTCATAAAGCCTGTGGTTTCTTAAGGGTAAGGAGGAAACTGGAGGAAAGCAAAGGAAGCAAATAAACCCAGGAAGACTTTCCTGCCCTGATGTGTGGGCTGAAAATCTGCCAGAAATGTGAGAATAAAAGCATGGAAGCAAGCAGCAGAAAGATATCTAAAAGAAACTCCTTAATGAGAAGAGAGCATCTTACCAGCCTACACGTGTCACACATACAGCTGTTTTTTACCAATGAAACTGGAAGTCAGTGGCTGCTCTTTCCTTTTCAAGCTAGACAGACTGCCAGGCTTGTGCTTCACTGCTGGCCTGGGAAGGTCATCAAGGACTTTCTTCTCACTTGAATACACCACTGTGTTACTCACCCTGGTATGGTGGGGAGAGTGCCCCATTTTAGAATTAGCATCACTGGACATTTGCTAAGGCACGTTGCTGGATTTTATATTAAATAGTCAAGAGAAAATCCTGTGTTCCTGTCTTCTGACCTCAAGCAACATTGAAATATGGCACATAACAATACACATGTTGACCCTTTGGAGGTGATTGCTTGTAGTATTTTCAGTTCTTTCCCTCTCTTCCCCTCTTCCTCCTTTGCTAACCTTTTACTTCCCGTTTCTTCAGTTCAGCCTGTTTGTGTACCTCTTCACTTGGCTTTTAGAATATATTACCTGAGTTTTAGGACATATTATTTCTATTTCCAGGTACAAAATGAAGGTATTGCTAAGTATCATCATAGATAATAAAACAGTAGATCCCTTTGTCTGAAATGTGCTTTTAGGTATTACCTTGGTCAGTAATTTAATTGAATTGGATAGTGACAACACACTGACATTGTTAAGGTTAATGACCCAATGATTTACAAGACAAGGCACATTTACCGGCAAATGGATTTTAGTAATTGTTCTACTGAACAATGAGAATAACAATTTGTACATTGATCCACGAAGTCCTACAGCAAAGCCTTGGTTCTTACTTCGCCAATGCCCCTGCCCATAAATTAAGCGTCACTCAGAGAACGTTTTCTCAGCCCTGCTGTTTTTTAACTGCATTGCACTGAATTTTAAATTATTTCTTCAATATAATCTGCAGCTTTTTCTGCCTGTATAAAAGTATAGCTGGGTATGAAGATGGCAAGAGAGAGTAGAGGAAAATGGGCGGATGTGACCTGTCCAGATAGGGCAGTGTGTGTCTTGGCTAGTTTGGTCTAAGAGTTTCTCCAGTCAGTGGTTCCATCTCTTTGATATGTGTTTAATGGCTGTTTCAATAGATTTGGATTGTTCTGTTTTCTTTGCCAAAACATTGTGGGAGGCCACACCAAATGGGTTAGGAGAATTCTTGTTTAGTCAGGGCTATTATACTTATTAAATAACTTCATAATCTTATACAACACAAAATAGAATTGTCCATTTTCCTTGAATTAATGAATTAATGGTTGGTGCCATTGCTTAGATTTTGCTTGAAGTAAATGCTCTCTAAGTAACTATTCTTTCTTTCTTTTTTTCTTTTTTTTTTTTTTTTAAATTCCCATTCTTGCTTTGAAGCCCATAATCAATTCACTTGTTTTGCTTAAGGTTTTAAATATTGTGACAAGAGTAACTTTATCGGAGACTGGAATTTTGTGAATGTTCAAGACTGACTGAAAAAGAGCATAAGAAGTCTTCAGCCAGAGCCTTTAAACTCCTGGATATAAACTGTCTGGATTGCTGGTTAAATATTCTGATCATAAGAGATGGTGTTTAACATCCTTATCAATTAATTATTACTGGAAAATGAAGTATTTAATCAGCATTGATCTGTTGTAAGGCTACATCACTGACATTAGCTGAAACACAGAAGTGTTTATTGAACATAGTTGTCTTTCTTGCATTGTTATTGACAATGTTATCATTTCCATAGTGGTAATGGACCAGTAGCTGTTGGCTAGATACTCTTAGTTACATCACACTTTGTAAACTTCATTTTATTGTCCTTAGCTTTATTGACCATTGATTTCTTCTGTTGTCCTTTTGCTTCCCGTATTAATTTTGTGTCATTCCTGGCTTCTAGTGTATTGCTGCCAACTTTCTCTCTTTTACATTTGATTTTATTGGCATTTCCCCCTGTTTATAACTACTTTCATTCTCCCATCATGCCACAATGAGATTGCTTGGTCAAGGTTTTATTGCAATTATCAGCCATGTGTTTTTCATTATGTTGTGTGTGATACATCCAAGAAAGACTGCAAGACTTCTGACCTTCAGCACTATATTCAATATAGCATTATTCTTAGGCCTCTATTGGGTAGCAATATTTTATAATAAATAAATACCTCTGTCTTTATCATCAAGATTAAAAAGAGAAAATGAAGAAGAAAATTATATTTAAAAATTATTGTGTGCCAAAATGACATACATATGAACTACATGGAAATTACTGGGTTCTTCTAGTTTACAGAAGAATGTTCTATCAGTAGTTAACCAGTGCAGTGATAGTGGTGGTATGCTGGTGATTTTTTTGACAGGTACATAGGTTGTTTATTTCTCTCAGTGGGCACACAGCCTGCAGTTCTGGAAGATACCAGGGTTGCGAAGGTTGGATGGGGATTATGTTCCCTGGTTTGCTCAACTGCTGTCTGTAAATTCACAAACATTACAGAGACCCTTAGAGGTACCTAAAGGAGGAGAAAGAATGCAGCAGTGGAAAATACATTCTCTCCCTTGTCAAACTGATACTTTTGGGTTTAGTCCCTAGTCAAATGAAGAAACAAACAGTAGGAAAGAACAAGCTGTAGACATTAGAGAGTAACAGAGTGATGAATAAGGACTTTGGCCTTTTGAAGAAATGGTAATAGCAGACAGTTGAATGAAGACTTTGAAACTGTGTTTACAAATTAGAAAAGGAAGATAAATGAGAGAAAGATAAGTTTAAGAAGAAATTAAAACTGTGCAAAGAGAAGCTGGAAAGATATATTAACTTAACCTGTGTGTCAGGTGTTTGGCTTACTGTGCAGTATGAGACTGTGCTATATGTAAAAATCCTACATATTTCCTCATTTTATGAGGCACAAGCCTTTGCAGGAGAAATATTCAGTGAAGCCATCTATAACTTCTCTGATTGCATTTTAAACATTTATGTTGCTAGCCTCTACATCTAATAAACCTGAGATTTTACATGGACCGTGGGTTATTAGATCATATCTTTTCTGTCAGTTTCATCAGTGGAGGTGTACTGATAATATTAACATTGAATGGGACCAAACCAGCATTTCATTCCATTTTGTTCTTGAAGATATCTGAACCTCAGTCCTTCCGCCTTGATGGGTGGTTATTTGTGATCTTCTGTGTGCAGTTATTTTCATATAACTCTTGTACGGTCATTAATTTTCACTTCTGTTTTTCTAACTAGTTTTATTGAAAAGTATGGGCTAAAGGCTTTATCAAGAGGTGCAAGCAATTAGCTGTACATATATTCTTTCTTTTATTTGTTTTAATTGTTTATTGGGCAATAATTATAAGGGTGTGTTACCATTTGAATGCTGGATTGAAGAGTATGTTTGGCGTAATGGAAATAAAACATTTGGAAAAAAAAATTGGAAATGCTACAAACCTAAGGAAATTATAAAAGGTATATAATTTCATAAACATTTTCACAACTGATGAGCATTTAAAAACTTCAAGGAACACATCCAGGAAAAAGTTTACAGGTGCTTTTCAATTCAAAGACTTCATATTAATTATTAGTTCATTATGAGCAAACCTTTGCTTTGCTTAATCAGAGGGAAATGAAAACTGGGAAAAGTATTAAAGGAAAACAGCGCAATTACATAAAAGTGGAATCTTATCAATGATGCCCATTTATTTCCATCTGGGATGTTTGCATTTCTGAATTTTAGGTATTTTAATGCAATATTAGGCATAGCATAACAAGGAAATGCAGAATTAAACTTGGTAACCAGTCTGGATTGTAAGCAACCCTGCTGGTTTTCTGTGGTCTGTCCTGGGGAGACAAAGAAAATAATTATTTTGCTTCCTCTGATTTTTATTTTATTTTTTCATAATTTTTTTAGCCAATATGGACTGTCTTGTGGGGAGCTGATACAAAGACATACATGACATCATGTTTTTGTGCAAACTGTATTTGTGTTCCTTTTAGGTTCAGTAACATTGTGTTTCTTTGTTCCACCCTGGAGCGTTGGTGTCAAGGAAAAACCACACAGTGTTGAGGGTTGTTTTTAGCAGGTGGGAAGCAGCAGATATAGGACATTTTTTAAAGGTCATTTTACTAACTTTCAGGAAGGATAAACTGACAAGATCTCAACACTGTCTGAACAGAGCTGGATTAGAAGCTAATGCCTAAGTATGTGAATTAGAATATTTATGTAGAAGGCAACTGTAGGCAATAGCAAAAAAGCAGCAGAATGCTTAAGGAAGTTGTGGGTGGAGAACAGATCACCAGGTCTGGTCAGCAGAGAATTCAGGGAGGGTGATTTCAGGGGAGTTTCTGTTAAGTTCAAATATGGAGAGGAAGGAGCAGGAGGAGAAAGGTAAGGTCAAATCTGAGAGAACACCAAGGCAGCCCCTGAAGAAGAAAGCAGAAAGGTTAGAGAGCAGCATTGCTGTTGACTGTGTTGTGCACAGAAGCAAGACAGAGCTACTGAGGAAGAGTGGGGAAGGAAATGGTGTTGACATCTTTTGTCCTTTCTCTTGAAAGAAACTGGTCAGCAAGAGCAGGTGAGCTGTATGCAGGGCGTGGGCTGGAGTTTTACTGATGGCTGTTTATTAAGCAAAGCGATGTTGCTGTTAACAGCTGCATATGCCAGTAGGAAATAGGTTAGAGAAGGGTGCATAGGCAGCTATATCAGGTTTTGTGGACTCAGAAATACTCAGTGATCAGATATTGTTCCTGTGTTCAAGAGTACAGGAGCAGGCCTGGACTTTGTGCGAGACTTACAATACTCAAGTGCAATGGGTGGGTTGCTGTTGTCATTCCTGGAGACTGTTGAGTTCTTCCTTCACAGACACAAGCCTGTTTAATTCTTCCTGCTTGATAATTTCCATTCTTTACCCCAGTAAAGTGTTCACTGTTCCCATTGCTGCTTTCCTGGCCTTGTTGGCAAGCAGTGCAAATCAAGAGATCTGCAGTAGGTTGACTATGCATTAGTGAGTTTGACAAATGTTTTCATTTGAGAAGGCAAGCGGCCTCATTGTGCTTGGTTTAACATGAACACATTAGAGTGACAATGTTGGATTTAGCTTTAGTTATGAACACTTTCAGCCTACACTGGTCTAAGTAATTGTCCTGTTTATAACTCTGACAGGTTAAAATAATGTATTCTAGAATGAGAGTGCTTCTACAAAAGATGAAAAGCAGCCCAAGAGGGTTATCAGCTGTTACTAACTGTGACAAGCAGTGTGAGCTAGATGTATGGATAGATTACTGTTGCTCCAGAGGTTATTCCTATTAGCAGGAGCCATATAAGAAACCCTAACAAGGCATTAATACAGTACAGCTACTAAAAAAACTCCTCTGTCCTATCCAAGCTCTGGACTAATGGCACGTTCCAGCATTCTCTTGATGATGCACTGACAGGTGGAGATAGACCTTTAAATAAATCAAAAGCTCTACTAGGCTGTTGGGAAGAGCCAGGCAACTGTGAGAATTTGAAAGCTAATATTTAAGAAAATAAACATATTTAAATGTGATCTAAACACTCTTAGGAATGATGCTTCTGGATTCCTCTTTACACAGAATCAAAGTAGCTAATTTCTGATGAAATTTTCTGTCCAAAGAAAAGAGGGTTTTTTGTTTTGTTTTGGGTTTTTTGGGGGTTTTTGGGGTTTTGTTTGTTTGGTTGGTTTTTCTTTTGTTCTTCAGTATGTGTTCTTGTGATCAAACCAAAGTGATTGTTTAAATATGAAGTGTTCAGTTTCCTTTCCATCTGGAAACTGGTACTGGAAGTACTGAGAAATGGAACTCAATAGCTGAATGCTTTGAGTGTTTTTAAATAGTAGAATCGAGCTCCTGCCATGGGCTTGGTGAGAGTGGCTTCCATGGACTTCATACTATTCATGCCATTCAGTGGGTTACTTAACTTGTACCAATGAAGTTCATAGGGAAATATTTAGGAAGTTTACTCACACACAGGCTCGTTCCTCTAAAAAGAAATAGTGTAGAAATTTCTTTAGCAGCAGAAACATGGTTCTCTGGAGTCATGCAGAGGAACTGTAATTGCTTGTGCAGAAACAATGGGAATTTTTGGCATTATTTTCTAGAAGGAGTTATGTAGAACTTTACCTTACTTGGGCTTGTGCTTGTTAGCTGACATCATAAGAATTATTTCCAGTAGCACTCAGTGGGAACAAGCAAATAAGAGATGGGAGTGTGCATTTTCCATATGAGATTTAATGATGGAAGTTAAATATTGATGGACTAATTTCAGATGGGAATTGCATGTGATAATAAGAGGGCTAAAGCTGAAGGAAAGGTTGCTGCAGGCTGCTCAGTTCTTCCAGGTGGAACTGGGATTTGAGGATTGAAAAGCCCTGTGAAGGAGTGCTGTATTAATGGCAGGCACAGAAGCTGGGACCTTCATGAAGGTTTATCATGGTCACACAGTAACTGGAGGTTTGAGAAGGAAAGTAGAAAATGCAGATGGTGTAAGTATGACAAGTACAGCTGCATAGGCAAAATAGAAAATCACCCTAAAGTGTGGAAAAACACAGAACAGCCGTACGAGTAGAGGGTGTGGGGCTGCCCCTTTTGGCAGCAGTGCTGTAGTTCTAGCCCATTGTCTAACCATGCCCTTAATGTAACAAAAAAATCTCCACAACAGTTTGTATACTCACCTCCCAGAAGAGAACAGAGTTTGCTTATTGCTTAAGTCCTACTTGCAATAATTAGAATACAAAGCTCTTCTGCTGTAAAGTGGGTGTTTTTCTGATTTTTTTTTTTACAACAAAGGAGCCTTATAAAGGTAACTGTATGTTTATCTTGACATTTTTACAAATGGCATTGCTATAGATGGAATCCTGGGGAGATAGAGGGTGTGGACAGAAGCAGAGCTGATGCATCTGTTTCCTGATGCATGAGGTACTCTTAAACTGCAGAAGAATAAAAATGGCAAACGGTGAAAATAACGTCAGTAGCCATTATAATTTTGTTTTCTTCCTTTGTTCCTTCTTTTAAATTGGAAATAAAAATGTAGAAGACAGTAAAAGCTTTGCTTTGGGTAGGAAGGCTCACTTCTGGCCAGTGCTACTGGAGGTGCATGGTCAGCACTGCTCAGCACCTTTTGCCTTGTCTGGAAAGCTAAGTAGCTCTCAGCCTAGCATGTGCTTTGGTAAAAAACCAACCAACCAACCAAACAAACCCCACCAACCCACAAAAACAAACAAACAAACATCAAACCAAAAAAAAAACCACCTGGAAAGCTAAGAGTGCATGAGTTTTGAAGACATTCACCAAACCTGAGGCCTTTCAATTGGCAGCAATGAGCTGTCTGCAGGATCAGGCCTTGGTGGTTAAATGGGGGAACCTTCCCATTCAGATTACAGCCTCTATGCTAAAGAGGTCAACCTGCAAAGACAAAAAGAGTAGAGAGGAATTCCATACCAATACTTGCTCATGCAATGAAATGGGAGCTCTCAGAAATGGGATGTGTTTACCGAGGCTTACCAGTGATGTATTAATTTTATTTCTGTATTTTTAATATGTGGCTTGGGTTGTAACATTTTACAGTGTAACTCTTGGGCTTGTTTGTTACATACTGCCAAGATGGGCCTATTTAGGTATGTTTTCTGGCAAACACAAAAAAACTTGGGTCATATATCAGGATCAATGTTGTTTTTAAATGGGGAACCTGGTATTTTAAATGGGGAAGAAGTGTGAATAGGTCATCTGTACCCTGCATCCTTCTTGGAAGCTGTTCGTTGTTAGCCTGGTGTTTATTCATGAGGAGTCTAGCGTTTCTAGGAGGCACGGGATATAAATATTTAGCACTGTCAGTGGAGAAGGAAAATATTGTTGGAACAATGTCTTCATTTGTCAGAGGAAAAATAGACACTAATTTTTTTGAGAGAGATCAAAATTAACTACTCCCTATGAACCATTTCTCTAAAGATTTTAGGCAGACGGATGCTCTTGAAGCAGAGGAGTGAATGCCAGTTGAGAGGAACACGGATCCATTTATAAAGCCAGAGAAATCATTCTGTTAGGAAGGATATAGGTACACAAATTAAGCAGGTATCAAAATTATATTGTCTAGCAAATGTGACACCCATCTACAAGAAGGGCCAAAAGGATGATCCTGGGAACTACAGACCTGTCAGTCTGATCTCGGTGCCAGGGAAGGTTATGGAGAAGGTCATTTTGAATGCTATCACACAGCACATACAAGACAACCAGGTGATCAGGCCTGGGTCAGCATGGGTTTATGAAAGGCAGGTCCTGCCTGACTAACCTGATCTCCTTCTACAACATGGTAACCTGCCTAGTGGATGAGGGAAGAGCTGTTGACATTGTCTGCCTGGACTTTACTAAAGTCTTTGCCACTGTCTTCCACAACATTCTACTTCAGAAACTTATGGCACAAGGCACAGGATAAAAAACTGTCTGGATGGCTGGTCTGAAAGAGTGAACAGAGCTACATTTGTCTGTCATCTGGTCACGAGTGGTGTTCCACAGGGTTCAGTACTGGGGTCTATTCTCTTTAATATCTTTATTAATGATCTGGATGAGGGGATTGAGTGTACCCTCAGTACATTTGCAGATGATTCAAAGCTAGGTTGGTGTGCTGATCTGCTAGAGGGTAGGGAAGCTTTACAGTGGGACCTCAACAGTTTAGACAGGTTAGATCTGTGAGCCAAGGTTAATTGCATGGGGTTCAACACCGCCAAGTGCCAAGTCCTGCACTTGGGTCATAACCCCATGGTAAGCTACAGATCTGGGGATGCGTGGTTGGAAAGCTGCAAGCTAGAAAAGGACCTGGGGATATTGATCGACAGTCAACTAAATAAGAGTCAGCAGTGCAAGCAGGTGGGTAAGAAGCCAATGGCATCCTGGCTTGTATTAGAAACACTGTGGCCAGAAGGAATAGGGAGGTGAACATCCCCCTGTACTTGGCACTGGTGAGACCACACCTTGAATATTGAGTTCAGTTTAGGGCCCTTGACTATAAGAAGCACACTGAAATGCTGGGTGTGTTCAGAAAAGGGCAATGAGGCTTGTGAAGGGTCTAGAGCACACATCCTGTGAGGAGCAGCTGAGGGAGATGGGATTGTTTAGTCTGGAGAAGAGGAGGCTGAGGGGAGACCTTATTGCTCTCTACAGCTACCTGAAAGGAGGTTGGAGCGAGGAGGGGGACAGCTTCTTCTCCCTTGTGATGTGTGACGGGACCAGAGGGAATGGATGCAAGCTGCACCAGGGGATAGGCTGGATATTAGGAAACATTTCTTCACTTAAAGGGTTATTAAATACTGGAATAGTCTGCCCAGGACTGTGATGGAGTCGCCATCCCGGGAAGCATTTAAATGGTGTGTGGATCCTAGTGCTTAGGATCATAGTTTAGTGATGAGCTTGCAGTGTTGGGTCGAAGGTTGGTCTAGATGATCTTGAAGGTCTCTTCTAACCAAAGACATTCTGTGATTCTGTCTCTTTGGTAGCAACTGCCTCTGACTGTGGACAGGAACAACTAAAGAGCTCAACAGGATGTAATTTAACTCTGACAGCACATGACTACAGTAGTAGTCACCAGCTAATAATAATGACAGTTCTGCCCCACTGTCCTGCAAATTCCCTTCCTTCCTATCACGGAAAACTTCATCCTGAAATTCCTCTGCACAGAAACTTCCCACAGAATCCCTGAACCATCCATGCGATGGTATGGCAATGGCTGTGGGGCTCTGCCATATGGAAGGGGCTTCTTTGTCCACAAAGTATTACCTTATTTCGAAGTAAATGTCAAGATGAACTCTTTTCTGTGAAGTCTGCAATTGCCAAAAGAAATTCTTTTCTGTGAGAATGTCTGGTCTCTTGGTAGCACAGGCTCCTCTATGCAAGTCTCTGTCCTTATGGATAAATCTGGGCACTTCCATAGTTTGTGTGGGACATAACAGTCCATGGCAGCAGCTCTACATGTTACAGTCCCATGCCATGAAAAGCATATGGCATAGGTATGTAAGATGAATGAAGGCAGGCAATGGAAGGGAGGCAGCGATGAGCACAGGGTCACACTTACTTTGGAGCAAATCTAAGAGAACGTTGCTGTTAGGTCCTCAGCCTGATGCCTTGCTCACTGTGCCATGCAGACTTGACGCAGAGGTGATGCAGTGTAGCCTTGAGCTAGTAGTCTCCTGCTTTGCCTTGAAAATTTCTGCCACCCTGTATAATCAAAGATGTTGTGTCATTCACATAGGAAATAGAATTGGACTTTAAGGCATAATAAATCAAAATATCCCTCAAAACATTTTTAAGTCAAAAGCTTGATATCAAGTAACAAAAATTGTTGTCATAAACATTTGCTCTCTTTCAAAATTCTCAGTTTCACATTGGAAGATGAAAAGTATGTGCTCAAAACCATTCTCTACTTAGTATTCATTGCCATGGTGTTTGGCATTTCATATTTGGAAGTAAAGTTGAAAGTTGCTGATGAAAATTTCAGTTATTGCCCTCTAACTTTTGACAGCATTTTCCACAGACCCTGTTATGCCCAAACTATTTTCTACGCAGCCCATTCTTTGAAATTCAGTCACTTTTGCTTTTTCCTCATAAACATGTATGAGTCTATGTCTGGCCTTTGGTAAAATAAGAATAAGGCTGATTCCCAGCTTAAATCTTCCTAACATCCAAATTTCTTGCTAAGCCTCTGCTGCTGCTGAATTTAATCTACTGTGATTTATCAGAGTTCAGCTCCTAGTATAAAGTATGTTTGACCTCTGCCTGTGCAGTTTTCTTTATTATCATTTTTGTGGTTTTGTTTATGGACATTTTATTGTCCAAAATTTTTGATGTCTAGATCAGGATTTCTCACCTTGTAAGCAATGGTTGCTGGCAATTGAAAGGTCTGAATAGTTTATTACTTTGATATTAAAAAAATAAAGTTTCATTTGAATCCTTGTTATTTTCCTCATTATGTATTTTTCATCTTACTGGAAAATACTGGAGCTGTAAGCAGTTTCAGAAATGGGTTGAAAGTTTGTGTTCTTGCAATGTCCTTTCTCTAACCTCTGCTGAACTGCTGTTTTGTAACTTTTAACAAGTACAGTAAATGACAAATGATATCCCTCGAGGTTTATTCATTCCTATTCTCATATACCACCATTTAACTTGATTGATTTCATCAGTCTCCAGCTCCTGGAAATGCTCCCCAGCTGATTCCTCAAGGGAAACAAAAAGTCCTATAGGATTTTTTTAGGGCCTCAATTCACAAGACAGGCCTTATGACCAGGGCTAGAGGCCCAAGTTAAGTATGCAGTTGCCTAAGATGTGGACCTGCCCTGGAAGTAAAATACAAACCACGTGGTGGTTGCAGCCATGAATCATTATGCTCAGCCCTGTTTCTGTGCCTGTCTCTGCCTTATCCCTGTCTGGTGAGTGCAGATCTCCCCTCTTGCAGCCCCTTTCTCCGATGCCTCCTTTCTCCATCCCCTCTGTAGAAAACTATCCCTTTGAGGATGATTTCTAGTGGTGCAACTATGGTAATACAGATAATAGGGAATAATGGAGCAGGAACTGGATTTTCCATGGGAAAGTGTAGAATGTGGCTATTCATATGGCAGATTTCCATCCAGACCAGATCTCCTCAGGCTCCCAGACCATGATGTCTTCCTGCAGATCTGCCCTCCTTGCCATTCCCCCAATTCCTGAGAAGCAGCACAGATCCCCCTGCAGCCCTTGGCTGCCCCTAGAGTGCTGGAACTGCCTCTGGTTTAGATAAAGGAGGTAAAATTGCCTGTGGGATACACATAAAATGGTTGAGTTTGATGAAAACTCTTTTGTAGCTGTAATGTCCTGGACTATAATAGAAGAATGTTTTATGGACATTGCTTATGCAGGTTTTATGGGTGTAGGATAGGAATGGTGCTTTTTTGAATGTGGGGAGCCTTTGACTGATGGACTTCAGGACTGATGTGCGGGTTTGAAAAAAAGTACTTACATTTTCAATGGGATACAATAAGCAAATGTGAGATTTTTTTAACCTGGTGCTGTATTGTTCAATATACCCTCTATGACTTCTTGTTCTGCCAGTCTTAAACTGCACTGTTTGCAGTAGTTCTGCAGTCACCCAGAGCACTCTCAGGGGAGGACATGGAGGGAGCTGCTGGAGGGGTAATGTTTGTTTTGGAAAAAAACATGTATTTTCAAAATAAGTTTTCCTACCAGATTTTAAGACTTCTAAAAAATATTTTTTCTTTGAGATGGATTCCCCCCATAGCATTCCTGCTTGAATTTATTTTCTGTGAAAGACAGAGACATTTTTCAGATCTAAGAATATTGCCTTGCAAATTGGTTCATTTGCAGTTAGGACTAAAGAGATTATTTTGACTTTTCAATCCCTCCATCTGGGGGGAATTGCTCTCCTCCACAGAGATGGAGCTGCTATAGGTCTTTGTGCCACTGCCATGAGTCCACTGCTCACCTCTGTAGGGAAGCCTTTAGCTTTTGAGACCTATCCAGCCTAACCTTTGAAGCTTGAATTTGATGTGAACATCCTATCATAAGGTTAATCCCTGTCTTTAGACAGCTTTCAGCCCTTATTCTCTTTTCAGTAGTCACAATTTCCCTGGTGCACTGTGAGCCTGAGTGCAGGAAATCTGCCAACAGCAGTGCCACAACCACCTCCCTGGCTTCTTGCCTTTCTGAACATAAATTCTTCTCTTTTGGCACTAAGAGGGAAAGAATTTTAAAAGATAGATAAGAAACTAGAAAACAGATTCCTAGAAGGTGTCTCAACCAAGCTGCAGTGAGGTCTTTTTAATGCAAGCTGTAAAACACTTTGAAAATACTTCATTAAGCATCACCCTAACTATTATCTCTAAATGCAGGGACTGGTATGGAGGCTTGTGGTGAGAATTTGTGATCTTTCACCATGTCTCGCCCCATATTGCTGACAGGCAGAAGACTCCTGGATAATCTAAGGACTTGAGGGAAGCATAAGACTGTTGGGACTGTTCCAGAAGCTTTGGAAAGCTGTGCAAGTGTGCAATGCCCTTCCACACCTTCCTAAGAGTATGTGATGTAAAATGTATATATATGCATAGTCTTGTAATGTATAGAACTGTATTGAATTAAACTGTGACCATTGTTGTGATGCTCATTCTTTAAAGGAAGTTCAGAGAGCAATTTTTAAAAAGAGTTTATACTTTAAAAAGTCACTTACCCTGTTAGCAGACTGAGTCTGATTTGATAGCAAATTAAAATTCAGCAAAGTTTGCATCGGAAATAAGAGTAATTTTTGGTTGTTTGTTTGTTTAAACTATGAGTATAATCAATAATTTAAACTACTTAAAGGAAAAAGTGACAGATATGCCACCAGTGGAGTGTTTAAATCAATGGAGGATGTCTCCTGTAGACTCACAAAGTGAAATTCCAGTTTTTGTTCTGTTACCAAATCAGAAAAAAACCCACATTATGTATCTCTTTTGTCCTTGAGCCTCTGTAAGGTCTATAAACATCTGGTTCCTTAATCTGCAGAAATTTGCAGGTATCTGAAAACTTTTTGTAAAACAAGCTATTGTAAAATATTATAGCTCTGTGCTAAACCCAAAGATTTTGGAGTTTCAGAAGTATTTTCTTTAGCTCTCTCCATCTTCCCTATTTATGTATATTTTCCCCTTACATGAAATTCTTTTTATAACTCAGTCTTCTATATCATTCTTCTGTGCCCTTTCTACACTGTAACCTTTTCCTCATCATAAGTCTCTTGTTGCTATGTGATATTCCACTACTCATGTGTTTTTCTTTGGTTTAGCTGTTAGTATTATTTTAACTCTTCACTTCCTGTGTTTGCTGATACTTTTCAGTATAAAAAGAGAATGAACTGCATTTTCCAAATAGCAAGAAAGATTCACTGATAAATACTAAATAAATTGCAATTGCACTTCAAGCTGTAAAGAACAACTGAGCTCACCTGCACAGTCTAACTTGGTTTAACTTAGACACTTTTCTGAAATAGCCCCTTTCCTCTGAGCCACTGCACTGCTTTTCTTCATCAGAATGAGAGAGGGAATTACTTGGGTCAGTCTAGACATGGCTGATGACGGCACACTAGCAACAGAGCTTTGAATTCACTCTGTGAAATACAGTCAGCAAAATATATAATACCTGAACCTTATTACTTAGAAAAGCCAATGAAGTGGTAGATTTTCAGCTGCATGACCTGATCTGTGAGGTGCAGCTGGGCTAAACCCCTTACTCCTAAAAAAGTTTCTGAGAAACTCAATTTGACTGAATTTTCTGATCATAGGAAAGTCTGCAGTGGAAAGCAGCCTTCTTAGGGGGCCCTTGGTAGCTGCAAAGCATCTGTAGCTGTGGGGTACTTGCTGCAGGTACTGTGCAGCTCTTAATATGGCTGGGATCACTATTTCCCTACAAGAGATCACAGGCTTTCATCATCTCTCATGCTGATCACACTCATGGTTAGCAGCTATCCAACTATAACTGAACAGCCACAATGTACATTAAGCAGTCTGCATGAATCTAGGCTTATTCCTTAGCTATTAGTCTCACTGGTTTCTATACCAGTTGGGAGCATGGAGTAAGGCAAGAGGGAAACACTTGTCCCCGTGATACTTGCTCTCAGCTCTATGGTCCCTCCTTCCTTGCTTTGAAGAGGATAACACCACAGTGCCCCCCAGTTTTAGCCCTCTGCTAAACACTTTTGCTGAGGACTCCCCACAGCACATTCAATTTGTACAGACCAGGTGGAGCTCTAATACAGAATCAAACCTGCTTGAACTGCAGTCAGAAAAGTCTGCAAAGGAATATCATACAAAATGTGGGGACTACTAAAGATACAGTTGAGAGGTAAAATCAAACACCAGCATCAGATACTAGCTTATGCATCTCTGAAAGCCTGCTCACCACCTGTCTTTTTTTATTTATTTATTTAGGTATATTTGCCAGCTCAGAAAACTCTCCTGAAATTCCAGTTGCAATCGTGACAGACAAAGGAGCAGCCCTCAAACAACTGCTGTATCTGCTTCATACTAATTTCTTTACTGATGCTTACTTAAGCTAATGAATACTAAATATTGCAGAGCATTCCTGTTGTACTCAGAAGACTGGTTTGAAAACTATGCTTTGGAAACTGAGTGCAGAACCCACCTGCCTTGCCTGCAGGAACAGAACACCAGCTGCTCCTATGTTCTACTAAGCACAGGGGGCAGTAGTAGAAGCATTTTAGAAGCATTAAAACATAGCATGGGAACCGGTGACATTGCATTCCATTGGAAGCATAGCCTAGAAAAGGCAGTGTTGAGAACATGAATAAAACAGAGCATTCAGGGCTCCCCAGAGGGTTCTGGACAGACTGACCAGCAACTTTGCATGGCAATAAGGAAGCAAATAGTCTCTGATAGTGAAAGTCATTTTATCAGCTAATTATCAGCTGCTTATTTATCAGCAGTGTTTGGGGAAGGGCAGATCACACCCAGCTCACCTGTGGCCAATCTTTTATTGTGACAAACAGCCCTGTGCTCGGATCCTGCTGGGTTAGGGGTCTCTTTTCAGGGTATTAGCCAGTTCATTTAGCTGCTTAAAAGGGGACCTAAGTTCTTCTAACAGCATGGGTCATCCCTATTCAAACAGCACCTCTTTGACTTGGTAGTCCTTTTTTAACTCCCTCACTGCAGGGCTCCCTTTTTCTTGGAGCCTTTTTTCCTAGTTTCCTTTTCTAGGGCTTGCTTTTTATATGCCGGAGAGCTGCCTAGTGGATGCTGTTTTATAACTGGCTGTGGCCTATGTCTCTTCAGCTGCTGAGCTTCATTCTTACTGTTACAGGGAGTTAATGTCAGATATGAGCAGTTGCTTTTGCTTGGGAAACAGAGAATACCATGTTACTTTTGCTAGTAGTAAGCGCACTTCTGTTTTCCTCTATAATCGCGTAATTTCGCAGCTCTTTTCTGTGTACTGAGACTGCACGTTCCTTACTGTAGTAGGTGACCTCGAACCTGTGTGTCTGCTTCTGATAATGCCCCTTCATTTCGCTTGCTTAGCGTGAATTACCTTGGAATAATTGGCCTGACAGTTGCTTGCCAGTGAAAGCACCTATTAATGCAGGGCTTCTTTTCTAAACTCGGACAGCATCAGAACTGCAGTGTGCACCCCAGTGCAGGCAAATAATTCAGCTATTACTGAATTTCCTCCTGTAAGTAAAATGTGTGCATCCTCTGTTCATTTCATTGCTCTGGCCAGTTAAAGTAGCTGCGGAAGTATGCCCTGGCTTTGTTCATCTCTTCCTAGATTCACTGTTTCCATGCATTCAGTTACAGAGAGGCTTCTGCTGTATGTTAGATGGGATGTTCAGGCCATACAACCCAGAGCTGCTTCTTGCTCAGCAAGCAAGGGTCACAGTGGCTCTGAGCACTTCTAAACAACCTAATGCATGCATGCATGCATGAGCTTGTATGGTAAACATTTTGCATTTAATTGATCTGCAACTTCTGGTAGTCACTTTTGGCTCTAATTGTTATTTCTTTTGAAAGTTAATTTTTATTGTTTAAAAAATTATTTTAAAATTCAAGTTCCTGGAAAAGTTTGCAGCAATTTCCCTCAAATACACGTTGTCCCAGCTGAATTTGTGTTTCTTTTGTTCAGTTACAGAAACTCATAAACATTGCTGAAAGTGAGGACTTGGACACTGAACTATAGCAGGGCAGCATGGAGACATGGCTCAGATTAACCGAGGGTCTCATTGTATTGTCACAGCTAATGTACCAGAACGGGTCAAATTAGACCTCCTTCTCTGCTGTGTTTAAATACAGCTTGCAATATTTCCCCACCATTTTCAGGCATTATTAGCACTCACTGTATAAAGTATTAAACAAGCGCTCTCCATTTATCCACATTAATGATTCAGAGCAAACTCGTGCCTTCCCATTAATATCCACTAACCTCATTCAGTGATAAAACTTGATTTAGTCTCCAAATTACCTCAGCACAAAATTTCTTGAAGCAGCACTGCCTAATAGTTCAGGGCTACGTGAGCTGTTATGATAGCCAAATAACAACAGAGGCAGCATCTTTTTTTGAGACTCAGTGGAAAAAAGAATCAATCCAGCACATAAAGAGAGACACAAATAAATTGCTAAACAGTATAATCCAATGATACCATACATCTCAGAAATGAGACCCTCAAAAATCAATAAAAATTGAAATTGAAAAGGGAAGAATTGTAGTTGTCCAGATACAGGTATGTAGAAGCAGCTTCAGGTGAAGGTGCCAGCTGGCCAGATCCCAAGATCTGGGAATGGGAAGGGAGGTTGGCTCTGGATAAGGGGGACTACACTGCTGGGACGTAGTACAGCAAGGAAAAGGTGATGCTGTCTGCACTGGTGGGGGTTGTGGGGAATACAGAGAGGCAATAGTGTTCTCTGGGATTTGAGGGGCTGCCATTGCTTTTGCATCTTGAGAGCTTTCTTCCCTTTGGAGGAGGAGGTGGGAGCAGAGCAGGCTGGTCAGTGCCTGGACTCTTGTCTGTGTTTTGCTTGAGTAGGAGGGTGAAGTGTTGGTTTTGGGGCATCTATAGCTACAAAAATTCATATAGCTGTGCCTAGGGTCTGTTCATAGTGTCGTGAACTGCTAACCTTCAGAGATATTGTGTTGGACCTGTGCTGGAGTTCACGTAGGGCACTGGGGCTTGGTGTGTGCTTGAAATGAAGTAGATTATTCTGGAAGTTGATGCTCTGTGGGTTTGTTGTAAAAGCCTCACTTTCCAGCCCTGCACAATGCACTGATCCCCCTGAGGACAGGTTTGAAGCTAATATAATGTGGATTATGTTGCCCTGTTTTTCCCTTGAATTTTTGTGGTCTGGCGGGTGCAGGTTTTGATGCTGAGACTGCTGGGTCATGGGTGTTCAGGGACCCAATGAACTTAAATTTTTGTTCTGGTTTTGCATTTTTAAAAAAATGACATTAAACCACCAGCGTTCCTACAGAGAATGAGCAGACATAAGCTGTGCTGGTTGCTAGCTTGGTTCTGTTTCCTACCCTGTGTGCTCTCCTTATTGCTCCCTTTGGAGTCTTCTGGCAGGAGATCAAGTATGGCTTGTCCTTCTTGGTTAGCAGCAGCTGCTGTCTCCAAAGTTTTGTGAGAACAGCAGGGCCATAGCCTCACTCTGGTAGCAGTTTCTTTATGTGTCCTGTTAAAGCTGCATGTATTTTAAAACAAACATGGAAAAAAAGAAGAAAAGAAAGAGAGATAAAGAGGCAGAAATAAAGAAAGGCAAGGTAGTCAAGTCACCTGGTAAGGGAAAGAACCAAATAATGCAGAGAGTGACTTGGACAGTCTGAGTCCAGTGATTCTGTTGAATTGAGTCTGCTGTCTCCCAAATTCTATAATTTAAAATCATTTGCTGAAGTTTTAGGCAAGAATTATTAAATGAATATTAATCAGTCATTAAATTCTGTGAAAGTGCTTCTTCATTCTCGGCTGAATGAGGCCATTTAGCTGTGGTGTATTCAGCATCTTAATGTCTTTGTGTGAGAGGTTTTCTTCCCCACCAGAGCCATGCAATGCACTCGGCTCTGGTACCAATGGCAGTCATTGGGACCTGGTGAGAGCCTTTGGGGCTGGCCACTTGCAGTTTTTTTAATTCGTACAAGCAGTGAATGACCACAGCTTGAAATATCAGCCCAGATTTGACTCCAAGTCCCTCCCTCCTTTCACTGAAACCAGGACATTCCCTTCCAGCTAGGAAAGATTTTGTTGAAATGATTTCATCCTTCCCTCTTTGTATGCCCCAAGCCAGTTTTTATCTTGCCTTGCTCCTGGTGCATACAGCATCCAGTCTAGATTCCTGTGGCCAGGAAAATCTTTTCCAAGCTCCTGAGTCATGCAGAAGTTGAAATATTGAGGGGGAAACTGCAGACATCTTAATGGTGGCTGTATTTTTCCTGCCAAGACACCAAAGACATTGCTCATGAAGGAGCAGATATTAACGGTTGTTTGGGAAACTATCCCTTTAGAAGAAGAACATCTCTCTGTCTTGACCTATACCCTGTGCATTTGTGCCATCTAGAACCACATCTACTCTCTCCAGGCAGCAGGTTGCTTGTGAGGGACACTGGGTGGGGAGTATTGGCTGTGGACTAATGCTTACCCATGTCCCCATGGGGACAGGCTGCCCCCACAAAGCCCTCTGAACTCTCTCCCTGAAGCTTCTGGGACTTTCTTGGCTCTGGAGAAACATGAGAGGCCTGAGATGTTTATAGGACGTATTGATTGACTAGTGCCAGCTCAACCAAATTCATCACCTTTCCAGAGCTGTTGCAGTCCTCTAATTCTTCTTTTTGTGAATAACATCTCCTTTTCCCGTATGTAACAGCAAAGACAGGGGAGAAAGGAAGTTTGAATGAATTCTTTCAATCCTCTTTCCCTCTCCAGGCTCTGGCAGTTGTGGATAAGCAGCAAATACTAGTTAAACTTCAGTGTGTACATAGTGAAATCCCAGAGCAGGTGTCTGTCCTTGTGTTTGGGCTATGTGCCAGCAACAATCATCATTGAAAACTATAAGAAGGAAAAATCTCTGTGTTTTTTCTTTCTTTTATTTGTGAGGGTGATTTGTTCCAGGGGATCTGGAAACAAGAGTTGTCAGAGGGTATTCAGAAAGCAACTCTTTTCTGCTTATGCTTGAAAAGATCAGTCCATGCAAAAGACAGTCCCAGGGCTGTTGCTGCTGTGTTGGCAGACCTGGGGGTGGGAGGCCCTGGGAGCCTGGCTGGCTGTAGGGCAGTCCACATTGCCTTCAGCAGAGATCCAGCTTCTGTTCACTTTGTCCTCTGTATGACACATGCATCATGTCCTTATGCTTATCATACCTGTCATGCCTGATAAGCGAGGTGGCTCAGTGTTTGCTACTCCTGCAGAGTACAAGAAAAGAAATGCAGTAAGGTCACTGATGCTCCACTGCTGACTTTGCTACTGCAGAAAAGACCTTTGGGTATAAATCAAACGCCAGTGAGAGATTTGCAGATCTAGAAGAAGCTGTGGAAGAGCTTTCTGGATATGCAGGAGAGTTAGTGTTTGTGACATTGCCTCAGTTGTGGCTAAAAGCACTCTTTAGGCAAATTATGTTATTACAGGGCTCACCTGGAGCAATACAGATTGCTGACTCTCTCAGAAGGTGGTGTGTTGGTGGGTTTTATTTTGTTTTGTTTTCTTGATGCTTAATAATAAGTAGGAGAAGGAACAAGGCTCACAACTTTCTAACATATGTCAAACATATATGTGTGCATGTGAATATTAACTGAGGATAGAGTGGTGCATTTTCACTATCCTAATATTCCTAGAAGGGTTGTTTTGCACAGACAACTATTCCCCTGTAATAGTTTTGCAGGTTATAAAAGATAGAGTGCTTATAATAGTTTGGGGTTTTTTAAACTAAAGAAGTCTCTTTTATGTACATTTCACTGAGATAGTTTCTTTTTTTTTTTCCTTATCAGCCTTTCTTTTTAGTGATACATAGAGGGAATAAACAACACGGAAACCACTAAGCCCATGCAGGAAAAAAAAAACCAAAAAACACATTCTCTTGCTCTCAGGACTAAAAAATAATGAATCATTAAACCTTGAAGTCACATAGACATTACCAAATGGGTTTGAGATCAGCTTGGACCTGAGAAGCTATAGAAAACCTGCCAAGTGACTAAAACAGATACTGATGGCAATGTAAGAAATTGGAAACATCTATTAAACAGACACAGCTTTCCATTTCCTAAAAGTTATTGGTTGGAGTAGTGCAGCACTTCCCCCAGTGCGCATGTGCTGTGAGGGGATGGCCACAGGCAAAACCTAGTTAACTGAAAACATCACAATCAATAAAAAGCACTATGTTTTCCATTTACTCCTGGTTTTTAGGGGTTTATTTTGTTGCAGCAGCAGAAGGCATCAGTTCAATACCAATTCACCTTCTGGGTGGGGAGAGGGATACAGATATCGGCTTTTAATGTGTCATGAAGTTGGTGACAACACTAAGCTTACTAAAATATAGATGAAGTGCTGTTTGGTACAACGTGGGGCACCAGCTAATCCTGTGTTCAGTAAACAGGCAAAGCAGAGATCTATTTTGATATCATGCTTTCTAGCCAGGAACAAGGAGGGGGTTATTTTCCATTTAATCCCGTCTCTTGTCAAATTGCTGAATACCTGCATTTCTTACTTAGCAGCTGAAATGGAGCTTGGTCTCTGATACAAGTGTGTCTTACTCATTGGAGGGGGTGCTTCAAGCCAAGGGAGAAATGTCATGTCTGTGTTTTTTGTGTAGATGGTGCCATTACCTGTCTTGAGTATCCCCATACTTTGGTGTGGTTCATGCCTGCTGTTCGGTGCTGTTGCATGCAGTTCTCTGTAGCCCTTCAGTTTTGGGACTGTCCCGTGGCCAGATTTGAGGGAAACTGGCCTTGGTACCTACCAAACAGTCATCTGTGTGTAGTTGTTTTGCACTGTGGTGTGGTTTTAAGAAAAGCAACAGAAATCCCTTATGTGGGTGATGCATTTGTGTGAGATACTGTACATCATTTAAATCAGCAATGCAGAACTGAGCTGGGGCTGTTGGGGGACATCTTAATTGACGGGTTTTTCATGCTTAGATCCCTGGAACAGGTCTGCCTAGGTGTGAGCTCCTCCAGCGAACACATTAAACACACTGCTCTGCTGGCTGCAGCTATTATGGGCTTCTCATGACAGCCGACAGCTCTTCATATGAGATAGTCTCTTTTGACCTTCTCTTTTCAGAAGCTGATTGCCAGTTTAGTTGTCCTTTTCTGCCTATTTGAGATGGTAATGGGAGAAATGAGAACTGACAGTGCATTTTAAGTGCAAGCCCTGACAGAAATTGGGTATCTACAAATCTTTGTGGAACAGTTCCATCTTGGAGCATGAACAGGAATGATCCTCTAATACTGACCTGGCTCTCAGGCTCTGCTTTTCAGAGGAATATATACTGCACCTGAAAGTTAGCAAAGCTTCTTATGACCCAAATTCTAAAGGGAGAACCTGAGGCAAATGATTGCTGGGAAAAGAGGTTCATCAAAGGCAGAAAAATACAATATTCTCTGTCCTTTTCTCTGTAAGAAAACCTATGTTAAATATAATAGAGGATACATTTTGCTGATTCTGCTCCCTGGTCAGTGGAGCATTAGCTGCCAGGCTCCAGCTCAGTGTGCTCCTGTTGTGCTGGAAGAATATTCCCCTGAGTAAAGCAGTAAATGATCCCTTTTCAGAAGAGAGTGCTGGCTGGCCACATCCTGCTGAATCCTGGACTCTAGGTACTGAGCTGTGTTAAAAGCTATTAAAAATACATTAAATACTCCCTTCATGCTATTTTTCTCTACTTAAATAACTACAATGGCTGTTGCAGAGATGCTATGTGATAATGAATGTACTGAGAAGTGGGAGAAAGTACATATGTGTATTTTTTTTCTTTTGGAATTTAAAATTAACTCTAGTTAAAAAATGGACTGACTAGGAAAACACATGAGCACAAGATGTAATCTGGTTTTAGGAAGCATCTCTTGCTGAAAGGCCTTTGCTGAAGACTGCTAAAACTTCTTTCCACTGATCGAGATACAATTTTCATGTATTTTCTTCTGTTGGCTGCCATTCCAATAATCAATCATTGTTTTCCTTTCTTTGTCACTAAGGCAATACCAGGCATGATATTATCCTGCTGGTTTGCTGCATCCTGTTTAAGTAGTTTAAGTGCCATGTGTTGTATTTGTCCTAATTGTTTTGTGCTCGTCGGTAAACTCATCTGATGGCATTTTTCCCATCTGGTCCAAGCTGTGGATTCAGATTTCTCTTCCCATCCCTTTCATTGTGCTAAAGGACAGAAACAGGTCGATTTTGGACTATGAGATATAGACATTTTCACTTTTGGGTGTATTTGAAGTCACTAAAATTCTTTGAATGAAAAAACCCACACTTCCGAAATGAAAATCAGGTGTTTTCCTTTAGGAGGGCACAAAGCATTTTGGCACCTCCCTAACATATTTTGGGGTTTTTTTGATTAAATGATGTTGTTCACAGAAATGGAACTTTTCTAATGGAAAAATCTCTTAAAAATGCAACCCTGTTGTGTTTGTTATGGCTGACCACTGTGTTTTGTGAGGGCATCTTCTTGCACTCCTTTCTCACCTTTGGTTATACTTGCACTAGAAATACAGAAGACCAAAGAACAGAAGCATTTAGAAGGTTTTCCTTACAACTTTGCAAGATTTATTGATTTCATACAAAACTAGACTTTGATCATTATCTTTCTAAATCATTTGAGTTTGCTTTATTCCAGCTTGGAAATAAGTTTTAAATTTACTTGTCTTTCTTAGATCATGCACTATATGTCATCTGGTGCATGCATTCAGAATTGTAAAGTTTGATTCATTGTGATTTATTACCTAGAAGGTATTTCTAAATTACTGCTTTAATAATATAATTTCCTTAAAAACTCTGAGGTTTTATCACATCACAGCTGTGTTTGACAGGAAATTGATCTGACAGTATTATTACATGTTTTTGACAGGCATATTTGAAATCCTTAAATCCCAGTTCCCTGTGTGTTTCATTACCGTATCATCACTGACATAGCCTTGTGATCAATTATCCACTTAGGAAGTCTCAAATGTCTGCCAGTTAGGTTTCCAGAGAGGTATTCACATTGGTATGTGTTAAATATGTTCATTTTATCACAGCTCTAAAAAAGTTGCTCTGCCTTGTCCTAGCTGGAGAGTTGCACAGTGATGCTCTGACATGCTTTTGCTAGGACTTACCTTCTGGGAAGGTCTGGTGGCAGTGGGAACCCTGCAAGGGGCACCGAGATCTCTCGACCTGCCAGAATATGATGTTTCTTTATGGAAACTGAAAGAAGGGCAAGCTGCCTAACACTGCCATGGCTTCCAGGTAAAGTGACATGGGTTTCCTTGCCTTTAGTTCTGACTAGACTCAGCTTGGGGGACAAAGTTAGCCCTCCCCTTGCATCATGGTTGGGTTGATGTCCCTGAAGGAAAAGGTTGACCTTTGTGCCAGCTGAACAGCTCTCTCCTGAGACTGAGGAGTGCCTCCAGCTATCTGTTAGGGTGCCCTGGTTGTGTTACCTGCCTGGCCAGGTCAGGGCTGGTTCTCTTCCCACCTATTGCTGCCTGCTGAGGTGGGGAGCTGCTGCCTGTCTGCCTTCTGCCAAGCACTCAGAGGTGGGAGCTTGGATTAAAAGCTGCAAGCTCTGGGATGTCTGTTTCAGTAAAGCACCTGAAGCACACATGGCTTCAGATTCAAGCGCTGCCCTGTTGCTGTCAGTTCTTAAACCAGGCTGAAGCACCTTGTTGGCTTGCTCTCCACATGGATTATACAGGCAGGACTTTGTTGGCAAGGAGGTGCTTGTTGGTATTTATTATTCATTTTTTAGGGAATAAAAACCGTAAATTTTTCACAAATAGATATTCTACAGAAGGGATGATAAGCTATTTTATCACTACTTAGGTAGTCTCATGGGCCATATAACTATTTCAATAGATGCACTTTTCTTCTGCCAATGTCAGTAATTTGCACAAGTAGTTTTATGCAAAGGGTTATATTCTTGTTTGTGATGCTTGTGTTACTGGATCATTATTATACACTTTTAATATAATAAGGAAAAACTTTCATCCATAAAGGAAAAAAAAAAAAAACAAACAACAAAACAAATTTTCAAAGTGAGTGTGCTTTCCAGAGAAAAACTTGCTGGTGGTAGCA